>JAVTVY010055174.1:0-28556 GCA_036873755.1 Hanleya hanleyi
GGCAACAAAGCTTAAGGTACCACTGTTTCATGTTACACCCATGTTGCGTTTGATGGACTGAATATTACACTTGTTCATGGACTGTTTTATTACCCCTCGGCCAATTTTGGCCATGGGGTATTGTCGTCTTGTATGTCCGTCTGTCCGTACGTGCGTACGTGAGCGAGATAGCCGGAGAACGGTTTCACTGAAGAATTCCAAATTTGGTATGCTTATTTACCTAGTCAAGGACCAGAAGCCTATCTAATTGGGACCTGATTGGGTGAAAACCTTGGCGGCCATCTTTAATTTTATGTGAAATGGATAATGATCCATAACTCGGAAACCATTCAACTGTTCAATACGAAAGTTGGTATACATTATCGATACATCAAGCAACTTTAAATGAATTACCAAACCGGCTTTTCTGATTAGCTGGAAATCCTGGAGGCCATCTTTAATTTATGCGAAATCGATAATGATACATATCTCTGTTACCATTCAGTTGTTTTATATGAAAGTTGCTATACATCATCGATACATCCAGATACTTTGAATCGGGACCTGATTGATCGAAAACCTAGGCGGCCATCTTTAATTTATGCAAAAACTTTAATGATATATATCTCTGATCTAATTTAAGTGTTCTATAACAAACTTGGTATACAGCATCAATGTATCAACTGACTTGCAATGAATAACCACGTCAGTTCGTCTGAGTGGGGTGAAGGATGGGCGGCCATCTTTAATTTATGCAAAATCAATAATGATCTCGTTCTCTGGCGTTCAAGTGCTCGATGTAAAATTTGGTATACATCATCGATGCATCAAGAGACGACAAATGACAGTTCTGGTTTCTCTGATTAGGCGGAAACGTTGGTGGCCATCTTTAATTTATGCAAAATCTTTAATGATGTATATCTCTGATACCATTTCAGTGTTCTATACGAAACTTGGTGCACAGCATCAATGTATCAAGAGACTTTCAATGAATAACCACATCAGTTCCTCTGAGTGGCGGGAAGGATGGGTGGCCATCTTTAATTTATGCGAAATCATTAATGATCTCTATCTCTGATACTGTTCAAATGCACGATGTAAAATTTGGTATACATCATTGATCATATTGATGCATCAAGGAATTTATGTAATGAATACCGGTTTCTCTGATTGGACGGAAATCTTAGGGGTCATTTCGAATTGGAAAACTTTTGATAATCTGTATATTTGTGACTTGACTGCTTGGTGTTCCTGACATCTTGGTTCAAATTGAATACATTATGAATGTATGGGTTTTTTGATGCGCAGCTTCGTATTAAAGGTGAAATGCAAAGGTATTAAAAGTAAGAAAAAAGCATTTCCCTTTCCTTTTTATGATGATAATAAATTATACAACCATCAATGAACGAAATCTGGTGATAAGTTTTATTTTTTAAAGAGAAATAAAACACGTGTATGATCAGCGGCTTTAAAACATGGCATCGCTTATCTCCCCTTGACTCGGAGCTTTTCCACCAGAAAAAAATGGCGGCTAACATGATTGTAGACGACAGTGATGCAGAGGAATTTTCTTACACTTCTTCCTCTTCTTCTGACGAGGAATTAAGAAGAATTCACGGCAATGGTTAATGCAGGGGTGCCCCTGCCTTACCAACACGAACCTATTGTGAACAAAGAACCTTCAGACAACGATAGAATCAGTGACACTGCAGGTGCCGTGGGCGACAGTCATACCGAGAGAATCGGAAATATAGATTGGTATATTCCGACTTTTTCTTTTATCCCCCATAGCGAATGATCACCAACCTGTGATATGTTTCAGTGAACGTGAATGACACAAGTAAAGGCTTCGTGGGCAATAGCCTAGCTTATCTATGTGAGGTATTTCCATACAATGCAGCTACATCATGTTGTGCAGACTGTGCTGGTTCCACTGCTACGTCACGTATCGCAGCGCCCCCAGGGGGAGGTAATCATGTACGGATCAAAATTTTGTAAATAATACAGCTTTACATTTTTTAGTTTTTAACTTCATTAGGCTTAAGCAAATGTTTTAAAACTGAAATGAAGTTAATATACACATTATTTCTCCAATCTTACTGCAAATATCAAATGATGTAGACGAACCTTTGCATTTCACCTTGAAAGTATTTAGTTTAATGTGTTTACATTAGAGTAGAATGGCGCCAGAATCATCCATTGTTAACTTGTTGGTTTGACATCTTATTCTCCAATGCACTGATATTTCAGGATCAAAGAACTGTATACCAATCTGAATGTAAATAAATATTGAACATTTTACCACTGACTTTTCTTTTGTATAAACTAACATTTCCGCTTATTTTCCGCACCGCTCTATTCAGGTATTTCATGTTTCCAGCCTGTTTCCGTTCTGTTTCTATTGCGGAAACCAACAGAGTGTTAGTTTCCAACCAGTTTCAATCCTGTTTCCGGCCCACTTTCGACATGATTTCCGCTGCGGAATCTTGGCGGAAACAGCTTGGGAACTGTAACTATTCCGCACCTCCGGAATCCTGGGTTCCGCTCGGTTTCCACTTGGCATGCTCCATGGTTTCCGCCCAGTTTCTGTCCAGTTTACAATTTGGAAACTTAGTCGGAAACTAGGCGGACACGGTCTGTTTCCAACCTGTTTCCGCTTATTTTCCGCACAGCTCTATTTGGATATTTCATATTTCCAGCCCGTTTCCGCACAGCTCTATTTGGATATTTCATATTTCCAGCCCGTTTCCGCGCTGTTTCCAGTGCGGAAACCAGTGTTACAGTTTCCAACCGGTTTCAATCCTGTTTCCGGCCCAGATTCCGCATAATTTCCGCTACGGAATCTTGGCGGAAACAGCTTGGAAACTGTAACACGTCCACTATTCCGCACCTCCGGAATCCTGGGTTCCGCTCAGTTTCCGCTTGGGGTGCTCCATAGTTTCCGCCCAGTTTCTGTCCAGTTTACAATTTGGAAACTTAGGCGGAAACTAGGCGGAAACTGGTTGGAAACCTTTTAAGCACGGTCTGTTTCCAAGCTGTTTCCGCTCAGTTTCTGCTTGGCATGCTCAATGGTTTCCGTGCAGTTTCCATCTTGTATCTGTCCAGTTTACAATTTGGAAACTTAGTCGGAAACTAGGCGGAAACTGGTTGGAAACCTTTTAAGCACGGTCTGTTTCCAACCCGTTTCCGCTTATTTTCCGCACAGCTCTATTTGGATATTTCATATTTCCAGCCTGTTTCCGCACTGTTTCCTGTGCGGAAACCAGCAGAGTGTTACAGTTTCCAACCGGTTTCAATCCTGTTTCCGGCCCAGATTCCGCATAATTTCCGCTGCGGAATCTTGGCGGAAACAGCTTGGAAACTGTAACACGTCCACTATTCCGCACCTCCGGAATCCTGGGTTCCGTTCAGTTTCCGCTTGGCATGCTCCATGGTTTCCGCCCAGTTTCTGTCTTGTTTCTGTCCAGTTTACAATTTGGAAACTTAGTCGGAAAGTAGGCGGAAACTGGTTGGAAACCTTTTAAGGACGGTCTGTTTCCAACCTGTTTCCGTTTATTTTCCGCACAGCTGTATTTGGATTTTTCATATTTCCAGCCAGTTTTCGCGCTGTTTCCAGTGCGGAAACCAGCAGAGTGTTACAGTTTCCAACCGGTTTCAATCCTGTTTCCGGCCCAGATTCCGCATAATTTCCGCTGCGGAATCTTGGCGGAAACAGCTTGGAAAGTGTAACACGTTCACTATTCCGCACCTCCGGAATCCTTGGTTCCGCTCAGTTTCCGCTTGGGGTGCTCCATGGTTTCCGTGCAGTTTCCATCTTGTATCTGTCCAGTTTACAATTTGGAAACTATGCGGAAACTGAGCGGAAACTGGATGGAATCCGGTTGTTTCCACCCAGTTTCCGCCCTGTTTCCGAATTCGGAAACTGACACATTTCACCCAGTGAATATAAAGGAGAAATAACTGATAATATGACAAATGCCACACAAAGTTTTAAACCACATCATAAATAAATATACAAGGAATTAATACCCCCAAGGTTAGCTGCACATACCAACAGATAGCAACAGGGTTTCATGCCAATGTTGTCTATGTAAACAAAGGATTTCCAAGAATGGGCCAACATGTCTGCCCTGACAAGAAAAGTCCAAGCAAGACTCACTCAAACAAAGGGAAATAACTAGGGTTCCAAAGAGAAGGAAATATGGAAATTTAGCTGAGGCTGGTGATGGGTAGGGATGAAAGTAGTGCTCTTTTACATTACCTTACCTGCAACAGTGTAAATGAAGATGATGTTGAGTAAATGGATTTCCAACTCCACCAATAGGAATGTAAACTGAAATCAAAATATATTATTAATATGATGGCCTGTACTTATGAATGGAATGAAAGAAAATACTATATTTACACTGCTGAGAATTACTTTTCATAAATTATTTTCATGTATCCTGATTTAGTGCTCTAAAATAAAATTGTTAAATAATCTACATGCAATATAAAGCTAATGTAAGTGGAATAAGGATATGCCAAGTAACCAAGTGAATGAAATGTTGTTATATGCATATTATAGGAAATGTATATAACAACCTACAACTGTAAAGAAGGGAAGTAATTGGAAAAAGAGTTAATAGTAATTATTCATATTGGATGTGTTTGACCAAATTTTTAATAATTCTAAGCACTTTTCCAAAGTTACCAACCAGGAAAAGTGTGATAATATTTTATAATATTTTACAAGTTTAACATAAGCTGAGTACATGAAGTCAAAGTAAATGTATAGAAACAAACCTAGATATTAAAAATACACTAATAATAATAAGGAATATCAGTATGTGCATTCCAAGAACAGGCAATACCTACTTAGCATGTGTCAAAATGGACCAATACCCCAACCGAGTCCATCACAATTCAGGACACAAGAATCATTATGTATCTAATGGAGAAAAATACAGGAATATACATATGACTATAAAGTTGTTGATATCTGGATATATTGCAGTTAATTAGAACGGGGAAATGAATTGTGTGATTTACATCCAAACTACTCCCATATTTTCATGGTAAAACATTTCTTTGTGATTATTTTCATGATTCTTGAACAGAATTGTTTGAATTCATGCTTAAGATATAATGTGTAATATGTGAAAAAATGAAAAATAAATTAGAAAAGTAATACCTATATACATGTGCCTAACCAACAGTGTTCAAGTTACTTTTGAATTATGCTATATACATGTATGTAAACACACAGCGTCTGTGTGTCAGCAAGTTGCAAAATGTATTATTCTTATTTTTTAAAAGAAGAACTTCCATAAGGAATGAATATCCACAAATAAAATGGTTTTCCTTATAAAATTCAAGGTATATTTATTAGCTTTCCAAATGCAACTGCTCTCAGCATCAGATAAACACTTTCCTTATCAATATACGATATACTTGTTTTTCTTTGTTTTAATTAACTCTCTCTATGTGAGATTGTTGGAATGAAGATACATCAGTGTAATATGGTAAATGCAAGTTATGCAAACAGAGGACAATACTTACATGGTTTTATATATGACAGAAATGTAAACCTCCATCACCACACCACAGTTCATCACCACAGAATCAAACAACGTCTCCACTTTCTGGGGAAAATAAGTGATACACGATATATTGCAAAAGAAATATTACAATTCTTTTAACGGAAATATTAGTCAGCTAAAACTGATGACTAGAAATATACTGCATGATAATTTACTTACATGTATATAAATTCCACACAAATTGGATACACACACATACATACAGCGTCACAATATAAAATCAGACCAACATCTCAGTTATCTGGAAAAGACAAATGATACATGATATATAAGTTAAGAAATGTAAGAATGGCAATCATTCAACTGGGGAATTTATATCCGAAAAAAACATATATTATTTATATCAGCTTATATGTCATGCGGGCAACTACACATTCAGTACAATTATTACATGTACATATATCATTAATTATATAAAGTATGGCGAACTACTGCTAGAAGGCAGTGACAACGTTTTATGACTTGCATGACTTACATGTAGAAGTAAATCTGACAAAAGTCTGACAATACTCACTTATACAAATCATCCAATACATGTAAAATGCTACAGCCACAAATCAAAGTGTCACAAGGAAAATCATCTGTCAAGAAGAACAGAGAGATTGGTTTGTTAATATAGATCAACAGTAATGAAGAAATACTGACCACCCTATGCAATGACTGGAAAGCAGAGAGAGGGAGAGAGACAATAAAGGTTAAGATCGCCTTCAGCAAAATGGCTTGTAAGCAAAAGGTATATTTATTGTCATGTTTGGAAGTTGGTAAAGGCATAAATCACTCTTGGCAAGCGGGAATTAGTAATCTATAAATTGACAAACAGTACATAGTCAAAGTTGGTCAAACATAATGAATATCACTGATTATGAATAATGACATGCAAAACTTACCAATATAATTACAAGCAGCAGGATGTCAGAGGTTTGTACAAGTTGCCAACTTTCTCAAACTATAATCTGAAATATACAGATTAATATAAAAATGTAGGTTAATAAATCTTGCCATATACCTAGAATGCTGGACTTATTGGGTGTTCATAATTCAGACATGTCAGATGTTGGAATTATCATTATAAATGATATTATTATAGTAAGTTCATTTTTGATAATTTTCTTCAATGCAAAATTGTTGAAATAATTTGTTGTAATGTCAAATATTATTATACATGTACTTTAGTTGGTCATACTTAAACAATATTACTTGACATTTACATTAATTGCATGAAGTTTGGCTACTTTATCGGTCATAACTAAAGTGAATGTGTGAAAGATAAATAATCATTGATATGGGAGTCAGTGAGTGATTACAAAGGGTTCAATGTCGCATACACATTGATAAGGGAAGATTAAGGATGGAACATCAGCAAATTATTGCTGAAGTCAATCTTGTAAGTGTGCTTGGGGGATGGAAGGTGCACAGAGGTAATGTGTAGTCAAACCCTGTTGCAATTAGGAAATGATGTGATGCCATTC
Organism: Hanleya hanleyi; assembly: GCA_036873755.1. Taxonomy (NCBI): domain Eukaryota; kingdom Metazoa; phylum Mollusca; class Polyplacophora; order Lepidopleurida; family Hanleyidae; genus Hanleya; species Hanleya hanleyi. Next base: position 7,031 of record JAVTVY010055174.1, read on the forward strand.
TGGTCAGTGTAGGGGAAGATGTTTTTTTTGTCACTGGGATGCCAGATTACAAACATTAACTACCATATTGGACAATGGTGCAAAGAGTAAAAATTGGCCGAGATACCTCACACCAAGGATGCAATGAAAAATACAGTGCTGCAACTGTTAATGAGGTAAGATGTCAGTCGTGTGTTCCAAACGTAGACTGCAAGAGGACTTTTACCTCTAGCTGTCCATGACCTGTAAATCGCCACGATACCAGTCCTTTTCGAGTCTCAGTCGGTAAGTGTCATCCTCACCATCATAGGAAACCTCATATAAGTTGTAGATTAATCTGGTGGCCATATTATCATCTGCATCATCCCTCTCTGTTGGCAAGTCCCCAGCTGGACAGACGGCTAACACTTTTCCATTGTACCATTTGTTGGATTTACCTACTTTCCATCGATGGCAAATGCGCTTGCCAACAATAGGATTTGGAAAAGGGTCTTTCCTCTTCTGACCTTTCTTGCATGACGAAGATGTGACACCATCGGACATGGTCAGGTAGTTGCATAGAACCTCCCTCTTATTCTCCAGCATTTTCGTCTGGCGGGCAGCGGGCTCTGCAACTGATGGTTGCGCTGGTGTTGCGGGGGTCGTATTCAGATACTCCTGATATTTCGCAATGATAGCCTTCAGATTGCGGGCCAGTTGGTCACAGGAAAATGCTTTCCCCATGCGACTGAACAGGAACAAGCATTTATCTACACCAGGTGGGCAAACAATGGATTTGTAGTACCTCAGCTGTGATTTAAGGACTGACAAAAATTCCTTTTGGTTTGGGTGCTCAGCGACCAACCTTTCCACATCTTCAGCCGAATGACACTGGCCCCCAGATTGGTCCACCTCATCCAGTGTTTTCTGTCTGCCAGTAACTTGTTTTGCGACCTTGTCCTCCTGTTGTTTCTCCTTCAGCTTCAGTTTTTCCAATCGCATCTTTCGGATAGTTCTTTTTCTTTCGCTCCATAATTCCTTGAACTCTGTGGACTTGGTCCTAGCCGTCTGCATTATGTGGTTTCGGTCTGCATGGGAAAGACCTTGCAGCCATCCAAGGGTTTTGTTATACGCCCACATTACACTGCCCTCCACGTTCTCCACACTAGCATTCGGTTTGATGTGGCGTAAGTATTTAAGATAAGCGAAGTGGCTTTCCCCGATGGAGTTGCTTGTTGGCACAGATGTTGACTCCGCCTTTAACTCTTCAGTTGCCTTTGCATGTTCACCTCCAGGTAACTGCGAAGATACCTGTCTGGAGAAGACAACCAAGCAGTGAGTAGCCACAAGACTGACAACTTCCATGGTGATGTCGACGTGCTCCTCCTCATCGGATTTCGGCAAAACGGAATGGTATACATCATTTTTATGTGGCAGCTTATCCTCCCAGATGGTGTAATTCTCTCGAAGGATACACCAGGAATTGCAGCTGAGTTTCTCCAGTGCAGTTCTCAATTTCTTCATGTATGGATTAAGATCCAAGATATGCTTGGTGTCGGGGCTCAGTACGAGGACATGAAAAGGCGCAGTAACAATGATGTGCATCAGAGCGACACCACGAACACAGGCCAGGAGGATGTCATCACAAAAATCACCTTTCACTGCCTCAATTAGCTGGTTGGTCTGAGTCACCTCTTGCAGAAACTCTCGAACATGTGCATGGTGATGGTACAGTGCAGTGGCATTGTGAAACAGAACGTTGAATCTATTGTGAGCAAACTTAATGAAATGAATTCTGTGGTTCCTTTCCGCCATCCAAGCTCGGAAATCCTCAGGGATACCCGCCGCTGGATGACCACTTGATGTCAGCAAGGAGCAGGTAGCTTTGATGGCCTCAAATACAGCTGAGTGATCGCGTCTACAATCAGGGTTGTCAATAGCTCGGCCCAGGGGAACAGTCGCATTCAGGGTTAGTATCTCCTGGTACGCAACAACAGCACACTCTGTGGCATCTGCAAAACCCAAAAGAACATGAAGAAAACAAAACCACTGGTTCAGGCCCACGGCTCGACTCTGTTCTTCTTCTGTATAGGAACTGAATGCTTCTTCACTTTTCTTCAAAAGTGACAAACGGAGGTCTTCAAAATCTTCCTTAAATTTTTTATTTACCACGTGTTGATCGGACATGAGGTTTCTGACGGAAAATAGCATCGTCCTCTCCAGGGTTTCACTCTCCGCTGGATCGGTGGTCAACAAAGAAGCAAATTCACTCACAGTTTGCTGTAGCTCCTTCAGCTGTGTGCTAGCCCCACTCTCAACAGTTTCAGTGACAGCCATGGCATAAGTTTGAGTATCAGTGGTAACTTGATATCCGAAGAAGTGCCGCTGGTGATCTGTTGTACCATCCGCATGTAGGGTGGTGTTTTTCTCTGTCAGCAAAGCATCACAAACTTGCATTTTCCCACAATATTGGCCTCCATTAAAATGTGCTCAATAGTTGTATGTGATGGCAGTTTGGTGAGATGTACGCCAAACAATCCAGAAGCCACAGTGCCGATCGCCCTGGTAATATTCTTTGTGCCAAGTCCCAAACTACCCAAAGCCATAACGGTCTGTCGTGTTTCATTAGAGTATTTCCCATCAGCCATGGTATCCACTTCAAGTTTAGCGGCAAGGATATCGTGGATTCTGTCCACCAGTACAGCTATCTCCTCATCTTTCTCCTTCAGTCTGACTCTGGCTATCTCTGTTTCTGTCTTACACTTTTTCACCTCTTTCTCTAAATACTCACCTCTAGCCTTGTAGTATCTCTTGCCACGTACTGCTTTGACTTTCTGGAGACGAAGAGCTTTACATTTTATTTGGAGACGCTGGATATTTCCTTCCAATGTGTTGGGTTGTTGTCTCTGTTGATGAATATAACTATTTCGACGTCTTTCTCGGCGCATATGATTTTTCTTAGCCTGTCGCAAGTTTGCCTTGCAGGTAGCTACTTCGAATTTACATGTATTGAACTTTTCTTCTAGTTTCCGGTAATTCAGTTCACTCGCTACCCTATCTCCAGATCGACCTTCTTTGGAAAGATCATTCACAGGATTTGTTACTTCTTCCACGTCTGGTATAGTATTCAAAATGGCTCTGCCATTGCAAACGATTGGTGTTTCTTCTGCCTTTTCTCCATCAGGAAATCCACCAGGATTGACATTAATTGATAAAATGTCTGGTCTGGTGCTCAACAAGTCTTCTCCATCCGGGGGATTGCCATTTGTCTGTAACTGATCAGGCCTTGACCTGCCTGGAGGGATGAAGCTGCTGTTCAAAAGCTCCCTTATTTGTACTGTTTTATGTCTAGTTATCAGTTGCATGTGTCTCTTCTGTAACTTATTTACCTTTTGCCTGACACTCTCTTCTGATAAAACAGTCTCGGTTACTCCCAATCCATGTAGCCATCTACAAAAAACTTTCCACTTCAACTGTTTTTTCCACCAAAAGTTACGGAGTTCTAGTATAACACCATTTGATATTACACTGTTATTTCCACTTTCTCTTGAAATAATCCCTTCTGTTGATAAACTGATATGTAGTGCATCACATAGTGGACCAATACTTGTGGTTTCTGGATTTCCTGCAGACTCCGTCCATGGTACAACATCATCAAAGTTTGTTGACTTTGCCTTCAGTTTCATCTTAACATTGAAATATTTCGGAATGTCATTGATGTTTAACTGTGGTTTAAGAACCATTAGTATCTCGGTTAATGTGTGCTGGACCAACCCATTACCTCTTCTTTCTATTTCTGCTACAATCTTGTTCATTAAACCGTGTGTGATGTGACTTTGTTCCATCCAGAAATCTGTTTTAATTGAACAAATATGATCTTCTAGTTCGTACCCTAATTAATCTTAGTTTAATCTAACGCGTGGGTTCTACTAAGAACCATGTACATATATGAAGGCATAAACTCATAAGTACGAAGTAGGGTGAGGAAGATGACTTGGGGGTCCAAGCGTAATGTTAAAGGTGACCTAGATAACTTGGTTGTCGAAGTGTAATGTTATAGGTCACTTAAGTAGGTCAAATTTTCATCAAAAGTAGCTCACTTCAGAACTTGCTGGTAACAGTATCCTAATGCATGTTCACGCCAAAAATCAAGGTTCTAATCGCAATGGTTCTACTTATTTTGCCGACGAAAGGATTCGGATGGACTTACTGACTACCGGACAATTTGCAGATGAGAGCTTACTTCGTCGGAATACTGTGTGCTCTTTCGCATAAAATACATGGAAGAAGTTGCAAAATGCACAATTTAATATTGCAAAATATGTGCTAACTGCACACCATGTATGTACCATATTTATTAACCAAGATTAGAATTTCCAAAACCCCAAACTGACCAAAATAAACTGTAGCGTTTCTCATGAAAATATTTTTCATAACCATTATGACTACATACATAAACTTTAGTGTCACTCATTTGTGCATATACGATTTTTTCCAAAACTAATTAAATACATGTCACACACCCTTAATATTGGATTTTCTTGTTCGGGGCTGGTTCAGAACCTCGGCGACTGCTAACAGTACTTTAAATATATGCATAAACATGAGATCAACATTCCGCAAAGACACTTTCGGTCTTCAAACCAATAAGATATACCCTAGAATAGAACGGAAAAATGTTCAATCTACGTGGATTAACCCACCTGGCACACTGAGGTTGTCAAATAAATGATCTATGTCTTCAGCATTCCAAACAGGGTCACTTTCACTTTGAATAGCCGCATCACTGGCTTGCTGGGCGGCTGCCATTTTCCGTTGTTGTACTGATATTTCCTTTACTGGCGTTTTTACAGACACAGTTTCGCATACCAGTCAATCATGAGTAGTCCTAAATCACGGGGTGCAAAAAGCGTGAAAAATCAACATTTACTCTTTCTTCCGTCATGTACCTAATTTGATGCATGCTCTTCTAAAGGGAACTTTTTTCCAAATTTGAAATTTCACAATAGCTAACAGATTTGTATCAATTTCATACCTTCACATTTTTGGTTAAAAAACAGCTAACATGAACATCCTTTACACGGGCCTGCCGTATTTGCAAACTGTTTTATATTTTACAAATATTCCGCTAGGAATGTCACAATAGCTCTGTATTGGTGTGTTTAGTGGGACCATACATGGCGGAAAGTGGAGACGGTTATTGAGAGAGCGCTTGTTCAGGACATGATTTTACAGGATAGGGAAGATTGGAACGATAAGTATAGCTTGATTAATATGTTTTGGTTTCTACGCCGTCGTTTTTGGTTAGTTGTGACCTTTTATTATCAACTGTTGGTGATTTCAGACCCAGATTTATATCTGGTACATTGTCCCCTGTTTGAAAAATGGCGGACTTTTGCCGTCAGAATAATGACGTCATAGACATCGCTAATTATATTATCCGGAATTTCAACAGATAATGTCTTCTTACAAAGACACTATTTTAATTCCCTATTTATATACGCTAGTCAGATGTGTATTCTATAGCGATATATAGCTATGATAGCTGTGTTTCAACAACACGCGTATTAGCCATTTGCAAGAAGGAGGAACTAACAACATACATGTGTTTTAGGTCGCTACCCTATAGGCGACACGTAAAGGTAGGTATAAGAGATGCTTTAATTACATATTGACTGGGGGAGGGCGCCGATGGTCGAGTGGTCTATAGTGCTTCGCTGGTGACCGCTAGCTTCACACCACTGAACCAGCACGGGTTCGAGCTCCGCTGGTGCATGAGTGAGAGTTTGCCAGTTACTTGCCGACGGGCGGTGGCTCTCTCCGGGTACACGCTCAAAAACATTCAGGTTTATTTCTGAAAGTTCAGGCTATTCAACTGCTATTCATTTTCACGGACCTTAGCCTGAAATCCAAGATCATTTCCCGAATTTCAGAGTATTCACCACTGAATCCATGGAATAATTTTTGAAATTCAGGGCGTTTTTCTCCCCGAAATTGAATTGTATTTTATACAACCTGAAATTTAAGGAAATCCCTGTAATTCAGGAAATTTATATTCCCCTGAATAATTTCAAGAGTGTAGTCCGGCTTTCTCCACCAACCAAACTGGCTGGTGTTGAACCGGTGTGTCGTTGTGCACATTCCAGGTCATGGTACGAATATACATGTAAGGGGTTCCCGAGTGTAGAAAGGAATTCAACTCCACCCCGGGTGTAAAAGGAATAGGGCCCCACCCTTGACGGTCCCGGGTATGAAAAGAAATATGACCCAAACGTCGTGATTTTACTGAAAGATTGTTGAAGCGAAGTTAAATCATATCACTCACTCTCTCGAACGGTTTTCATGTTGCATCGCGAGCGCCTTCTCTCAATTTACAAAAGTTGCCCTAAAACATACATCATCATGGTTGTCAGTTTTCATCATTTCTTGATCTCGATGAAACCTATTTTGCAACGGCCGTTTGTTTCATGAATTCTACCACTTTTAGCGGGACGTTAGGAAGCTTCTTCAAAGTGGGGCATACTAGGAATTGGCATAAGGCATTCCAAACAGAGTGGCATGGTGCGCCGTGTTGGAACTCGTAAAAATTTCATGCCATACAGTTTGGAACTCGGCAGACAAAGGATGGCTTATGCCATTTCATGCAGCGGCATGTGCCATTCCAATTGGAACTGTAATCCATCCAGATCAGAACACCAAATTGGACACGGTGTATCCCATTTGGATAACCGGCATATGCCATTCCTAAAAGGGAACGCAGGTCCTGATTTCAAGAAGCTCCCTTGTGATGCTACGCAGACTGGGTCTCATTGCACAGGCACATGCGTGTATGAAAGCATGGCGCAGATATACAAGTGACATGTACGACACACATTGTGTCTTCGATCGTAGAAATGATCACGAAAGACTATATATTTTGGTGAAGTAAATAACGATACCGCTTTCATTTGTACAGCGGATAGTAAACAATATTGAGGCGCATCCATATTTGGTACCACTGACTTGGTCTAGCCTCAATTTCTCGAAATTGCTTCCTATATTTGGAGCCAGATATGCGAGCATATCTTCTGTATTTGTGTCGTTAATATGTCGATTTGTCTCATTTCCGATGTTTAGTCGTTTCCAATGTATTTCTCCAGCTTTACGACGTAGCCATGGTGATTCCCGTTTATTTTTTTTAACTTATCGTATTTAATTTGTCTCTAGAGAAAACGCCAGCTGCTGCATGATTCGATCCCAAAGATACCATTACTTTACGTTATATAATGGTTATGTAAACAGGTATGTTACACAATGATTTGTATCTATTTAAACTTTGGACCGCGGAACAGCATTTCTCCGCGAATCGGTAAAAAATATTCCCTGTGAGACCATAAAGATATCCAATATATCAATTAGCCGTTCATTATTGTAAATATGCGCCAATAAATTCGGTCAGAGAATTACGCTTCTTGGATAAATAGTGTGTTGTGGGGGTTAATGTTGTGGCAATAAAACATTGATTTTATTCTGTATCATCCGTTCATCTGTAAATGGCCGGCGTAGCTCGGACGAACAAGCCGTGCAAATAAGCTTGATTCTATATAATAAAACGAAATATCTACAAAAAAAATGATGGGCGATGGAGTTTAAGTGGGGAATGTGCAAAATGCTTATTCTACATAATAAGTGTTCTGCGAGGCATTTAATCGCGCATGAATAATCGGCAGAGCAGATTTTGCAGGTGTAACCAGTTGTAACTACTTATGATCTGGCAATGTTTCCTCATCAACGGGCAAGGAACTGTCGATGTCCACGTGTGTCAGTTTCAAAAAATTATTAAAGCAGCGCACCTATAGCTATATCGATGTGATACCCGATTCCTATATGTGATAAACCTTACATCGGGAGCTTCTAAATGACATATTCCATACTAAATAAGAAGAAAATGAGGACAATGGGCATAGGGATATTCGATAACGAGTAACTGATTTAATGCATTTCATTGGTTTAAAATTTTTTGTTGACAGTCAGTTACATTAAGTAGCGACAATGGTAACGTAACTCTCTGTATTTCGGCTGTTACCGTCATACATGTATGCTAGGCAACACAGAGGAGGGCAGAAGAAAAGTCTACTGTTCGGAAGAGTGTCTAGGTTGCCTTCCACAGTTTCGTAGTAATGGCCCCTCTCTAATTTCATAATACGATAAACTGCCCTTGTTCTGCTACATCATAATTCTTCTTGTCTCCTTAATAGCTTATATCTATAATACCATCCTATTCAGCATTATCAACGCTGCAAACGAGTACGTACAAATCGAGGGCTGGCTTCGTCTACACGCTGATCGGGATCATGGAGTAAAGTTTGTCCTGCCTCAGTTATGCCCCTTGGGTGTCCCTAAAAATCGGGACTCATTTACGGGAAGAAAATCTGACAAAAAACGGTTAGGTTGACACCCACTTTTGTTTGCCTTTTTAAGCTGAGACCGGACCAGAGAACGTTTGTAAGAAGTTTAATTAAAATCGCTCTTACAGATTTTTCTGGAAACTGAGCCGAATTTGACCATTTTTCGACATTTTTAAGGGGTTTTCTAGGGAAAATGAAGCAAGCATGGAGAAGAATGTTCGAGTTTAAACTTTCTATAACAGAGCAGTGGTATATCTTAAAATAATAGTTTCATCGTGCTCTTTCAGAAAATATATACATATAAGTGATTTGGGTTGAAGGTTTTACGACAACTGGTGGCCGAAAAACGGACCCATAGTCTATTCCATGCCGAATGAAAGAATCTCTGGAGTGCACCCCTAGACCAAGCGAGCGTATACGACTCCGTCGAAAAAGGAACATTTTATGGACGACGGAAGTTTGATTCACCTGCTGGTGGATCGACATTTTCTGTCGGCTTACAGCTTTATACTCAGTTGGATTTCGAGAAAAATGCCATGTAATCGAAAGACCTTATTCATCAGAAAAACAAGCTAGTAATATTCAACAGAAAAACGGGCAACAGTTTTAAATGAGTCCTAAAGACATCCTGATGATGTTTCTCTCGTCAAGTTTGTATGGCTTACCAGTTATTCTGATTTCCAAATTAATTTCCGATTATTTTTCTGATGTATATTGTATCCCAGTCACGCTTTCGCTGTGGATGTTCATATGAGCACCATGAAGATCATACGGCCGGTAGCCCTAATATAGGATTGTACTTTTATAGTAGTGTGAGGTATGTCTTGTGACTTTTATTAAAATCCCCACACTGGCGAATGTCATCAGGCGTGATTTGTATAAGCCATTCATCAATCGATTCATCATCAATCGCCAAAACATTCATCGATCTAATTATTCTCTCCCAAGTTGCTTCGCTCCATTTAGCGATGTAGGGATCTCGTCATTATTTTTTATGGGATTCTTGTAAATTCGAAGAACTATTATGTCATAGTTGTACTGATCACAAAAGTTCTATTTATCTTGAAATACACCAACTATTAAATGAATTCAAACGCGCTAGTGCCACTTGGTCTGAAGGTAGCTTTGTACAATTTTATCATAGAACTGCATGTATATGTTTTGAAAAGATATATCGGTGATTCGCGGCTGATATAAATTCGCCCAGTTAGACGGTCGCCATATTCGTTTAGCTTGACAACAGATGACCGCGGGTCAACTCCGGCACAGTCCGTGAGACCCTTATAGCCCTAATGGAGAGGCGCGAAGCAGAACGTAATGAATGACTGGTAGAGCTTGCAATCGAAAGTATCCATTAATTTGCTGAATCAAGTTAATGGATTTCCGGGGAGAAAAAATTCTGGATAAAATGTGCGCTTCTCTTGATAACAATTTCTTATCATTTCATACTAATAACTGCACTGTACTGTGCTACTAAAGTAAGCTATTTGAAGCACCATCTACCAGAGAGGTGTCTATTAGACCAAACAATGTTTGACAGACAGTTTTCCCGTCTCAGACTATATGTTTTGTATAAATTGGCGCCGATGAAATCGACAGACCTAATCCTACTGTAAAGATGCGAGAGCTGTTATTTTTGTTTGTATAAGAATAGCTACTTATAGTCTATCAGATAATCGCGTGTAAGTAAAATATGCAAGGGCAGAGCCTGTTTCACGGTAAGGATTTTAGTTTCGATTTTTCACGAAATGGAAATCGATTTGCCCTTGTCCTCGCCAGTTATTACTATGATTTTTTATTGTTATACAGCGACCCAGATGTCTTGCCTATTAACCCTACCTGGCTTGGGGATGGGGAGGAAGGGGCGGGGGGGGGGGAGAATGGCCAACTTTCTGCGCTATCTCCGGAACGACAAAAAATGGAGAGCTGAAACTCCGTGGTTTTATAGTTTATCATATTGGGGTCATTTTGAGCCTATTTGCATAACCCCCAGAGCAGCGAATCATGGGTAAATTGAAGATGGCGGCCACGTGAGATACTAAAAAGGTGATTTTTTGCGTCATATTTCTTCAAAATGTCTGCTTTTCCGCGTGAAAAGTGGGAAAAAACTATTTTATTTCACATCACATTAACATTTACCAATTTATCATGCAACATTTGTGGAGAAATTGCATAAATAAAAAATTCGAAAAATCTGACCAAAAAATGACGTTTTTGAAACTGACGTCACCGTGACGTTCTCAAAGCGTCCATCTTGAATTGTTTTTACATTTTCTTGTAGAGTTTGACCCAAGGGTTTAGTGTGGTAAGTTTCAGCTCCCTAGCTCGAGGGGTAAGAACAGAAATTAGGCGGGCCATTTCGGCCCCCAGGCCACAACAGGTCCCAAAAAGCCCAGGCCAGATTTTTTGTTATTGTTAATGCTCAGAGACAAAGGTGGCGTAAAACAGCGTCGACTGACGTTTCAAACTGGGCTTTCGTCTGAATATATTTACCAATTTGCTGAATCAAGCTAATGAATTCCCGCTAAATAATTTCCTAAATCTGATCGATAAATATAGGCTTCTTTTGATAGAAAATCTTCTCATTTACGCTATTGAGAGCATCATCGCCTACAAGACAGGTGTTTATAACATTATTGATGGTGTGATGAAGGTGCAAGACTTCCTACATATATGAACAGCTACTGACATAAGTTGTATCCGTTTTTCGCGTGTAGGTATAATATGCAAGAAGAGAGACTGTCGACAGATTAGATTGCTTGAGCAAATAATAATGTTTCACATATAATTTTTTTAGGTTTTTTTCATTTTACATGAAAAAGAAAATCGAAGTGGTCTTTTCGCTGCCAGTTATTACAATAAATTTGTTGTATTGTTCTTCACTGATAGGGCCGACTGTCTTGCCTATTAATTTGTCGCATGGAGGAGCATTGGTGTACCCTGATTGCGACGTAGCCGAAGTTTTACCGGTACGAGGTGTAAACTGGTGATTTGACTTATTGTATGCTCATTAAAAGGGTCTGGTCACAAAACGTTGTCGATTGACCTTACAAATAGATGACCATGATGTATTGCTGCCATCATTGAAAAATGTTCACCGCTTGTCTCTTTACAAGAGTACAACTAGATTTTTAAAAAACATTTTATGGATGTTTAGATGTGGTCTTCAATGCCAACCGCATTATAGCCGCCGTCTAGATCTGCAACATGTGTCAAGATGCAACCTGTGTAACGTGTGTCTAATTCCGCTTATCCTGGAGCTAAGGGCCGTATGAACCCGTATACCCTCTTGGTGTTCATATGGACAGTAACCATCAAATCCTAACTGCATGAGATACATCATTCTCCACAAAACGACGTTCCAACGAAAATCATATCGATTAAGAACGCTGATCAGCGATACGGACTTGATATTTTTGGAACATCATGTCTTTTCATTCTAACTGGAAACTGTTAACCACGTCTTTCTTGTAGAAATTTTCTTTATTTTTTATTTGGCGCTAATGCTGCTATATGAATTAGGTCCTTGGACTAAACGCTTGAAGTCAAGTGAAAAGCGGAGTAATTTCCCAACGAAATAATATGTCTGAAATGGTTTGGCCCAATACCAGTTTATATCCATCTTTTCGTAGTAAACGGTATCAGCATGAACTGCCATTTCCTTCGATTACATGTTATGGTGAGCTCTTCGACGATCATACGTTCGGCTTCTGTCTCTGTAGCATCAGGATGCCTTTGAACTAACGTCGTACATTTTAATCATGCATTCCTTTTGAGGGATCTTGGCTTTGCTAGATATGCTATTGAGTTTCAGAAGCTATGTTTATAGTGACTGCCGCGAGCTTCATTCCTGTATTTGCCTTAGCTTAAAAAATAGCTTCAAATAAGGTAGCCATATGTTTGGCATTTATATTATTTTGTAAAAGCACGATTTCGATTGCCCAAGAGCAAAGCAAAATAATGTGTCATTTTTTTTAGATGACATTGAAGATCCGCTTTCTTGGTTTTCCATCTTCAGACCGCATCAGTCTTTAATGTTAATGGATTAACATTGATTGTTACCTAAACATTAGCATCGTTTTATTTATAACGGTCAGTTTGTATTCAGTAGTTTTGCAGACCATTTTTCAACCTTTCGGAAAGTGATCAGAAAACCCCAGGATACAACCCCAAGGCCACTGCCTGGTTCAAACGTCATGCAGGTTTCGCTAATGGTACACTACACACAATTTGATCGTAGCGCCATACAAAACGACCGTAGAGTACGAATTTCATTATTACAGGTAGCTCACTAGTGCCTTTACGACAACGACCAGAATGCAAATCATCGAAGTTTGACAGATGTATTTTAATGCATGAAATCAACATTGAAATTCATTATGACCACAGATTGCTTAGGATTCACGGCCATTTGTCGCGCTGGTTTCATTGGACACTGTTGACCGCTTCGCTATTCCAAGAACCTAATCATCTTGTTTTATTTCACAGCTTTCATTATGGCAATATGTTAGTGGATTCTATGGTGCCCATATAACCCCCATAATCGAAAAATCACCTACATGTATATACATAAATGACAGCGAGTGAATTACTAAAATTCCGCTTGGAAGATTTCCCTTCATCTTTTGCATGTATCCTCAGTACCCAGACTGAATGCGTTTTGGTGCTCTCCTCTGGAGCTGTTTGAAGGGACGGGATGCGTATATTGCACTCAAAGTAGCTCTTTCCCTCGATCGCGAAAGTGGAAACATGGAGTTGAATCACCAACATGTTCGTCATCTGTTTCTGTACCACCATAATTGCCAGCATCCACCTTGTTATAGCCCAAGTATTGTGCAATTTTTCGTCAGAGCGATGCCACATCTCAACCATCTCAAGTCGGCTTTTCCGTATTCCATCATGTTTATAGCTTTTAAATTGAGTTCATTCTTACCTGGTATTCTTTACTTTATCAGTATACATGTTATTGTCAACTGAACCGTTACGGCAATTTGTGACGCAACGGTGTGATCGTCATCGGACTATCATTGTAGCCATAATATATATATTCAAAATTAATACTTCCTGTCGTACTAAAAATGCCTTTAGATTATGGAGGCCCAAATAGATATTTCGCCGGCGGTTGTTGAATATCGAATGTCTATTAAGGATCATGAAGATGGCTTCGCATAAGTGGTTCAATGCCAAATATTAAAACATATATTCAATCACGATAACCAAGGAGTTCATTGGTGTCCATATATGTGACAACCCAACCACTTCTTAAATCAAATGAATTGCAATGACTAATACATACAGGATTGTCAATATTTCATTGTCAAAGATTAAAAAGATTTTCTAGCTATGAAAAATTTCTTCATGCTCCATTCTATGTAATAAAGATTTAACATGGACTGTCGCTGCCTAACACGATCCCTGCATCTGAGAAAGTCCCACTTTTCGGTGACAGTCGCAAGTGAAGAGAAAGGAGTATTAAATACAAGCTGTGTCTTCCCTAAGCGGAATTTCTCCGACACCGCCAGAGTCCATATGCCCTTAAACCTCACACAACGGCATTATAAAGCGCACCTTCTCCCAAGTCGATGGACCGTGCTAAGTAACACTAACGAAAAGAGGATGAAACCGCTGTAGTGGCGCGGACGGAAACGACGAGAGAATAATAAAGATGAACTATCGTGCAGAGGATTTGTAGGATGTTCTGTGCCAACCAGACAATATTATATCTCGCTTATATTACGGAGATCTTAATGTCTAATATCCAGAGACCTGGAATTTGGGCAACCGGAGATGTTGAACATCCTTCTACCTGAATATTCTTCATTCGCAGATCTGGATGTTGGAAAACGCTGGCGGATTCTCCTTGCAGCACACTCTTGTGTCCATTTGTATTTTTATTGTATTATTATGCTATTTTGATTTTGGGCCGTTGTGGAGGCTAAGGATGTCCTGTGGCTAAGTATGTCCTACTATCTTCTAATCCAGCTAGGAAACTATTCTCCTCATTGGGGACAAGTGTCCGTCATTAGTTGCCATGGAGAAGGAGCTGAAAATGGACACTAATCACTGGGACATTCTTATCCATCGCACCGGCAGTCAGTCCCCACGGGCCATATATTTCCCATCGTATCTTCCGAACATATATACTTACTCTTTCAGAGAACACTGGAGTAAACGATTTGATTCTCTTTGTGTGTCTGTGAGATTGTCGGGATCCTGCTCTGAAGAAAAGTGCATGTTCATTATTCTCTTATCGGTTTGAACAAAACAACAAAAGCGTGCTTTCATCATTCTTGTCTCAGAGTTCCACATTTTATTGTCCATTCTAATTTTCGCAAGTATCTTATTGTCCTTCACTAACGTCATCATAACCACTCTTGTCGCTGGTATCATTAGCAAAAATTGGTCGACGTAGTCTTCCGCACCGAAAGCCATCAGTGACAATACCCATTCCATCAATACTAGTTCTGGAAACGTGTGATCTTCAGTAATAAAACAAACTCTTAGCTTCTCCACGTAAATGCAATGTTAGGCCTGGACATCATGCCGAGTGTGAAAGTGTCATCGTTTCCCTACTACAATGTATGTCGTGCTAGCGTTTGTTTGAGGGTTTGGTTTTAAATTAGGGATATGGGTTGAAACGATCCGTGCAGGGGGATATCTCAGCCTCTTAACCTTACCAGGCCTAGGGTTATTACCTTACCAAACGACAAAAAAACGACAACAAAATAAGAGCTGACACTCCGTGACTTGGTAGTTTGTATATTGGGATAATGGATAAATTCAAAATGGTAGTCATGTTGGGTAACATAAAAGTGAAGTTTTCAGCACTTTTCTTCAAAATTCCTGCTTTTCCGTGAGACAAATTGGGCAAAAACTATTTTATCGCAAATCAGATTATTATTTATTAATTTTCGGGCAGTTTCATATGTAAAAAAAAAAAATGGAAAATTTATTTTTAGAAAAATGCCTTTATGAAAATGACGTCACTGTGACGTTATCAAAACGACGTGCTCGGACGGTTTTACATTTTCTGGTAGAGCTTGACCCAACGGTATAGTGTGGAAAGTGTCAACTCGCTAGTTCTAGGGTAAGAAAAATAATTAATTGTATTTCTCATATATCGTAGTGTCGCATATGTCACTTGTAACATATTTCAGTCCTCATGAAATCGTTGTTTAACGATGATTCTGCCAGTTGACTCATTCAGCATCGCAAAGAAAACATGAGGCAGCACCTAAAGGTGCAACAACCCCTCAGCCAGACAGTTTTAGTCAGTGTATATTGGTACACAATGAATGGAAAATACATATTTAAAAGCCTGAAAGATTTGGTTGAATGCAGAAGATGCTTTAGCCGTGGCTTGTAAAAGATTAAAATGTGATAAATTGAGTGTGGGATGTTGGATGAATTGGAGAACTATAATAAATAGTTTGACATATTACGTGCGAAAAATATGGCGGAAGAAAAAAAAATGTTCTGAACAAAAACAAAAGGCTTCAAGCTATTCTTGCTTTGAACCCTAATAAATAATCTGAACAATAATAAAAGTCTTCCGATTTTCAGTAAGAGCCAAGTAATATAGAGTTTTCGATAGGAATACGAAGCTGTGCATCTAAAACCCCTCGGCTCTGGGTGCCAGCCATTCACAATCTATTCAATTTGAACCATACATGTACTACTTTGAAAATATCAGGAACATCAAGCAGTCAAGTGACAAATATACAGATTATCAAAAAACTTGCAATCGGAAATGGCCGCAAAGTTTTCCGTACAATCAGAGAAACCGACAGTCTCTTGATGAGTCTATGACGTATACCAAGCAAACTGAACACTTGAACAGTATCAAAGGATATATAGATCATCAATGATTTTACATAATTGAAAATGGCTGCCAAGGTTTCCATCCAATCAGAGAAAACAGTTCGGTCATTCATTTTTAGTCTCTTGATGTACTGATGATATATACAAAGTCTTGCACCAAACACTTGAACAGTACCAGAGGTATAGATTTTGCATAAATTAAAGCTGGCAATAAAGTTTCCACCTAATCAGAGAAATTGATTGTCATTAATTGTGAGTTTCTTGATGTATCGATGATTTGTAGTTTCATATGAAGCACTGAAATGGTATCAGATATAGATCATTAATGATTTTGCATAAATTAAAATGGTCGCCAAGATTTCCGCCCAATCAGAGAAACCAGTTCTGTCATTCGTTGTAAGTCTCTTGATGCAATGATGATGTATATCAAATTTTACATCAAGAACTGTAAAATATACATCATTAAAATTTTTGTACAAATTAAAGATGGCCGCCAAGATTTTCACCCAATCAGAGAAACCAGTTCTGTCATTATCATAAGTCTCTTGATGCATCGATGATGTTTACCAAATTATACATCGAGCACTTGAACGGTATCAGGGATAGAGATCATTAACGATTTTGCATAAATTAAAAATGGCCGGTCATCCTTCCCGCCTCGCAGACGAACTGATGTGGTTATTCATTGCAAGTCTCTTGATACATCGATGCTGTATACCAAGTTTCGTATAGAACACTTCAATGGTATCAGAGAAATACATCATTAAAGATTCTGCATGAATTAAAATCCTTTAAAGTTTCTTGATGTATCGATAATCTATACCAAGTTTTACACTGAACAGTGAAATGGTTTCCGAGATACACAAGATTGATGGTTTCGCATAAATTAAAGATGGCCGCCAAAGTTTCCACCCAATCGAGTCCAGATTCAATAGGGTTCTGGGTCATGAGCATATGGATGTGCACGGCAAGTTTGGTGTGCATAGGGTAAGTCATTCTAAAGATAGCTTGGTAACGAGAAAGCTGTGGCGGTTTCGCATAAATTAAAGATGGCCATCAAAGTTTCCAACCAATCGGGTCCAGATTCAATAGGCTTGTGGTTGACCACCTAACAATCCTGCATACCAATTTGAGGTCTCTAGAAGCAACGGTTTGGCTTCTAGACCGGTCACAAGAATTGTTGACGAATTTTCCGTGACGTTGCCATGGAAACTGCAAAATTCATCATAAATTACCCAAATTCGATAGGCTTGTGACTGACCACCCAACAATCCTGTATACCAAATTTTTATACTAGAAGCAACGGTTTGGCTTCTAGACCGGTCGCAAGAATTGTTGACGACTGACGACCGGACGACCGTACGACCGGACGACCGACCGGACGTATTTGCCGACGACAAGACCCCACAGCCTTATAGGCTGAGGGGTATAAACTTCCTTCATAAAGAATTTCCGTGTCAATAATAGTCGGCCGGCCAAAGACCTCAAAAACGCTTTTAAAAACTTTCGATGGCATTTTTTGTTACAAATGGGTACCCATGCTGAATTAGTTCCTTGAGTGGTAGGAATCAAGGTAGGAGGGGATACCATCCTGATTTTGGTCAATTAAGGTCATTTTGAGGTCACTCTTTGGGTCAAATAAGGTCAAAAATGGGTAAAAATCGGTTATAAATTAACATCCACCGCATTGTTTGTTAACAATTACAAGCGTCTGGTCCGTCCAATGACTAGGACTATCCAAGCCCAATTAGTTGTAAGTAGTGTAGAGTGTCAGGTAGTCATAGATAACACGATTATGATAAGAATTAAGGTCACCTTAGGGTCACTTTTGGGTGAAATAAAGTCAAAATTTGTGAAAATCGGTTATATGCACAGTACTAGTTGTTACGATTGGGTATTCCAGTTGAATCAGCTGAATGTAGTGTAGGGCTGATTGTAACCATCGATAATACGTTAATTATTAGAATTAAGGTCATTTTAATTTAGGGCCATATTTGGGTCAAATGAGGTCAAAAATTGGTGAAAATCGGTTATAAATTATTATTCACAGTACCAATTATTACGAATGAGTATCCAAATTGAATCAGTAGTAGTCCATGGGCCCAGGCATATATCGGTACCATCAGAGGAAACCAAACTTTAGGGCTACTAAGTTATTGGTAGGGACTATATGATTATTTCAATATGTGATAACCGTTCCAGAAGAGCAGCTTAGTGTATATTTTGCATTTTTACCATTTTACCATTCTGAGATATTGACTTTTTCGGGGAAAATCACACAATGGACTACTGACACATCCCATGAAGGTAATATCATTCAATAACAGCTCCGGATATCCAGAATTATTATCTGCACAGTTACAACAAGCATACTTCCCATCTTGAGGCACATGCTTTAGTTTGGTATTCAAACGGCTGATTTGCACGCTGGATTTTGTGAAATTTTGCGGATTTATTATTATCATTATTTACGGAATGTTGTGTGTCCCATATGAGTGCCACAGTCCTAATGGATCAGCTACCCATATGTACCTTGTTTGCAGGGAAGCACAAAGGAGGACCATCCAGCTGGTTTCAACAAAGTTGTAGAATTTTTCCTTCCCATACCCCCGAAATGCACATTGCGGCTGAATATATGAAAATTACAATGTAGCTCAAATTTGATATAATCTTTCGCCCCATCAGAAATGTTTCAGGTTGTGCACACTGGAAAGTATATAAATGTATTTTATAATGTCATAAGTGTATTGTATAATAAATACTGGTCCTAGGGGGCCACACCTGCAATAACACTGGTGAAAACCCATACTCCTAGTATTCATTGTTTAGTATCTGTGGGTGCAAGTTTCGGGTTATTTTAGGTCAAAAATTCTTATTTCTGACCAGCGAAACCCTCATCAGGGAGCCTATACGCATTGACCGTTATGGTCAGATTTTTTATTTTTTCAGTATTTCACTGATGCTTTTACCCCGCCTATAGCATAATTGTGGCTGGCTGGTAAAGTTTTCGGCATGTTTGTTTGTGATCCAGTATTTCTTTAAGATCCCTTTGAAAGTCGTTATGACGCATACGTCGTTTCAGTACAGACTTATTCTGTATGCCCTCGTTCCTCTTGAGGTATTTGTTTCTGTCGGTAATTTCCGAGGTAGAGTATCCTCTCATTTTAAGCTTTTGCTTGAAGTATTCTGACTAGTCTATGTAGTCTGCAGTATTATTGCAGTTTCGTATACATATCTTTCAGTTCTCCCGTAATGTGCTGATTTGCTGTATAGGTATTTGTAGGTTTCAGTTGGCTTTGTTTAGCATTTCACATCAAGTATTGAGTCATTCGAACATCTTTTCCCCTTGAAAACGGCAACGTCTAGATAATTCGCCTCGTTTTCAGATATTTCATACATGTACGTGAATTTCAATAGAGGATGTGCGTTATTAACCATCTCAAAGAAACTCTAAGCTACGGCTTTATTTGCCTGTAGCAGTATGAAGCCATCATCCCGAAAAGTTTGTGTAATATAATCATTTCTTTGTGTGGGAATGTGGCAATTAGCTGATTGATATGCTTGTATATCGCTATATCGCACAGTTCCATGGAAGGGACTGCTCCCCGTGATGCTCCGACAATATGTCTGAAGTGTTAGTCCTGAAACCTGGATTCATACTTTTCAAGAATCAATCGTGCTATTTCAAGCAACAGATCGATGGGAGGTTTTTGGATATATAATCCATGTTTTCGTATAGGTAGTCAGATCACTTTTTATTGCTTCTAGGATTTCATTGAATCCGAGGTTCGTGTATAACGAGGTAATGTCATACGTAATAAGTAACGTATCAGTTGGTATCCGACGTTGTACACTCTCATTGATGAATACTGAAGTATCGGCTGAGTAGGTTTCTCGTTCCCACACTATGGGGATAAGAAGAAATCCAGGTAGCGCCCTAGTTTTTCAGTAGGGGCCCCGCATTGAGGTAGCTCAGGTTTTACAGGATCAAGTTTTTTAATAGCCTCTTCTACCTTATGTATTATTGGTAGGAGATATGGTGTAGGCTTCCTGGTCGAAACTTTCAGCAGAAAATTCAAAGTCTCTGACTAAGAACTCCACTAGCATTCAACCTAGCGACTGTCTGTAGTACCGTACCATTTTCATGGTGTTTTCCATATTCATGGATTTTATGTCGGTATAATGTATACCATCGTACAGCTGTCTTTGCGCTTCCACTATGTAGTCCTTTTTATAAGAATTACGGTGGTATTGTTTTTATCAGCTCGTCCTTCTGTGCACAAGATTATATTCTTTGTGTTTGAGAAAGCGAGAAAAATGACGGCTGGTAATAGCCTTCTTCTTTAGTTTCCGTCTAGCCATATTGTCTATGGGTACTGAATGCGTGGCTTTGTGCCGTGTAAAGAGATGGCCGGGCATTGGCAAGTGTATAGGCTATATACCTAGCAGGTGTTCTCTGATAGGACAGAAATGTTTCTGGTGTGCGCTGATTGGTCCACTCTTTGGTGAATCTCATTGGATAATTTTGGCGCTCACACAGGGCTGCATTGTTTGCTGCAATCCCCTCTTTTTGCTCAAGCTCCGGTCAGTTTACCCTTCAGTGTGGCACAGCCAGTGTATAGGCTGATTGAGACAGAGATAAATATATTTTCTCGATTTGGCGAGCCTGTATTAAAAGCGCAGCTGTCTGTTCAGTACAGTGTAGGCGAATTAGTGTATATCGCACCTCTCAGAATGTATTAAAATAAACATGTATAATGTAGTATTCAGACTGACACAGTATAATTAACTTGTATGTCAGACTCATACTGCATTAGCTGCATTGATCTCTAACGTCCTTCTGTGCACAAGATTATATTCTTTGTGTTTGAGAAAACGAGAAATTTGACAGCTGGTTTTTGCTTTCTTCTCCAGTTTCCGTCTAGCCATATTGTCTATGGGTATAGTGAATATCTCTCCGTGGCTTTGTGCCGTGTAAAGAGATGATATTATATGGGCAATATGGCGCAAAAACAAAGTACCTGCTGGTTTGTTTAGCACATGCAGATAAACCATATGACAATGGAGGCCGAGGTCTCTTATCAAGACAACGGTATATGCGGCTTTAGATATCTGCTGGTTTGTATAGCACATACAGATATACCGGAAATATGACAATGGAGGCAAGTCTAGCAGGACAGTAATAATTGTCTTCTGTTTTGACTGGAGGTATAGTTCACCACGGGCAATCATAGTCGGGTCTGGGTAATTCCACAGAAATTACTGCAAGGATCAAAGAAGACCAAAGGTCAACTTCGATACACGTGTTGAACCAGCGAGACACGAAGTCAAGTCATATAGTATAATAAATACTGGTCCTA
>JAVTVY010055175.1:0-29916 GCA_036873755.1 Hanleya hanleyi
TCTAGGTGGACAAAATCGATGGAGATTATCTCAAATGGATAAGTAGATGTAATCGTTCCCAGGGGAGCACGAACCTGTCTATTTGGGCGTTTTTGTTTCACACAGTCACAAAGCTTGGTTACATAGTTCTCTATGTCACTCTGCATGAACGGCCAGTAGAATCGGCTTCGGGCAAGGTCAACCACACGTTCGGATCCCAAATGACCCATATTGTCATGAAGTTCATGGTACACCAGATCTCGATACCGCATGGGAAGGACAAGTTGAAAACGGTTTGCAGTTGTCCTGTACAATATTCCATCAGGATCCACAGTCAAGTTACGCCATTCTCGTAGCAATGCTCTCTCTGCTGTGGACCGACTTTGCCCGTTACGTTTTAATGGTGTTTCGCCTTTGCGCTTCAAGCTCAAGACCTTGCCTATTACAGGGTCCGACTCTTGGGCAAGTCTGATGTCGCCTTTGCTCAGTTGCGACACAGTCTCTGTTCGCTTGCAGGGACCATCATTCTTCTGCTGATCAAGTCCAACTGGGCAAACAAAGGCAACTCCTTCCACTGATTTGATCATAGTACCAGCAAGGATAGCATTGACCGCGTCTAATGAACAGGATTCAGTGTATTTGTCAGCATCAGCTTCAAAGTTCAATGGCAATCTGGAAAGCGTATCTGCAACCTGATTGCACCTTCCTGGTCGGTATTTGATATCAAACCTGTAGTCTGCAAGTTCTGTCACCCAGCGGTGTCCTGTGGCATTCAGTCGAGCAGTGGTCAATGCATAGGTCAGCGGGTTATTATCGCTGTACACGGTGAAATGTGGCGCATAATAAAGATAATCCCTGAACTTATCAGTTATGGCCCATTTTAGAGCTAAGAACTCAAGTTTACCGCTGTGCATGTGATAGTTCTTTTCAGCCGGCGATAATGTTCGGGAACCATACCCAATCACTCTTAGGCGAGCATCCTGGTACTGGTACAAGACAGCACCAAGGCCTTCATTGGACGCATCGGTACACAATATGTACGGTTCTTCATAGTTTGGATAAGCCATAACAGGTGGTTGAGTTAGACAAGTGATCAGTTCCTCTAGTCTAGACTGGCATTCTTCAGTCCATACAATTTTATGGTAGGACAACTGACCGCTTTTCCCTTTTGCAGGCTTCCTCTTTGATGTTGCACTCTTTCTGTCTGGCTTGTTTATCTCTTCCGGAGGGGTTTTCAGCAACTCATAAAGTGGCTTAGCAGTCTTAGAGAAGTTTTGGATGTACCTTCGATAATGTCCAATCAAACCGAGAAGCTTTCGCAGCGCACCCACAGTAGTTGGCCCGACATCTTTCAGGGCAACCACTGCATCTATGTCAGCGGGGTCCATTTCGTACCCTTGTTCAGACACAATCATTCCAAGGTAGCGAATCTGACGCTTGAACAAGTCACATTTATCTGATCGGAGCTTGATACCATAGTCCTGGAGACGACGAAGCACTCGTCGGACATTTTCAACTTCCTCGTCGAAGGTTTTAGCAAAAACTAAAATGTCCTCGAAATATGGTAAGCATATTTCGTCCCGTAGGCCATCCAGACACTCCTCCATACATCGCTGAAAAGCAGCAGGGGCGTTTGTTAAACCAAACGGTATTCTGTTCCATTGGTATAAGCCCCAAGGTGTCACGAAGGCAGTCATGTGCTTACTCTCTTCCTCCATGAAACCTTGATGATAAGCCTTGCCTTGATCTAAAAGGCTGAACCATGAATTGCCCTGCAATGTGTTCACTGCATCATGGATTCGCGGAATAGGTCGACGATTTGCTATAGTTTTCCGGTTCAATTCTCTATAATCACAGCATAGTCGGAGACCTCCACACTTCTTCCGCACACAAACGACTGGTGACGAAAATGATGAAGAAGACTTTGAAATCCAACCACGAGACAGGAGGTCTTGCAGGTAAGCCTTAACTTCCTGGTATAGCGGACGAGGAATTGACGAGTAGGTCTTCCGTACTGGGTCACTGTCTTTCAACTTGATATCCATCTTTAAATTTGGGATACATCCAATGTCCGATTCATCCCGAGAGAATGCTCCGCATTCCTCTCTCAGCATCTGCCTAGCTGTTCGTTGTTGTTCCTCAGTAAGGTGACTGAGATCAACGGGAGGATCCCATTCTGGTTTACCAGTTTCTGATGGAATGGCAGTTTCCGTTTGAGTTTTAGGTTCCACTGGCGTCACAGAATCAACAAGGTGTAGTCTCCCTAACATAGTCCTATCAGACAATGTTACGTCATGGCTACTAGCATTGTACACTGGTATGGAGACTTTGCAAGAAGATCCCTTCTGTAACCACACCAAAGTATCACTCATAACAACGCCTTCTGGCCAGGACAATTCTGGGTCAGGTTCAAACAACACCGGCATTTCCTTAGTAACTGGACCAGCATGAACACGACAATCAACAGTCACAGTTTTACCTGCTGGAACACAAACACTTTTCCGGCCAACAGATACAGTACATATGTCTTCCTTGGAACTTCCCTGAATAAGTCCTACAAGAGATTCTACAGTTTGGCCATTCACAGTTTTGAATGCACTCTGCAGTTGTTCAACAAGCTTGCTCCCGGGCAGGCTGGGCGAGTCACAGCAGCAAAATTCCGAAATGACGTTATACCCAATGATTGGGTTGTCCAGTGGCTCTCTGCTCACTAGCACAGGAACAAGTATCCTCTTCCCCGATGCCTTGTCACCAATCCGGAATTCTATTTCTATCCATCCTTCATATGGAATCGGTGTTCCATTTGCTGCTCGGAAACTAAAGTCACCATCAACGATTTCACTAATTGGCCGTACAGTGGCATCTGGTAAGTTCTCCTTTACCCACGACGTTGATACAATACTCACTTGGGCCCCAGTATCCCACAATGCTTCCACCTGAACATCGTTCATGAAACATGAGACGATACATCTTTGCCCTATGAGCTTGGCAACTTTAGCTTTCCTAGCAGGGTGAACATAACAATGTCCTACATAGAATACCTGTGGATCAGTCATTTGGGACATTTCTGGTGACTGGCTTTCTGAGGCTACTATCCGTCCCTTGACGGAGCCCCGTTGGCGTTTCCCGACTCATGTCGGTGGTTTCGTAGAGGGCAAGTTAAGCGGAAATGGTCGTCACCACCGCAATTCCAACAGTGTCTGCAATTGGTAGCACCCAATTTCCGGCAATTGTAGCATCCACCCCCTCTCTGTCGGGGCCTGCCCCTGTATTGCTCTCCATGATTTCGGTGCTGTTCCCCACTGGTATCTACAGAGCATGGATTTGTGTTAAGTGTCTCTTTTATGGAAGCAATATCAGCCTTCAGTTCTTTCATCGAGGCCATTTCACCCTTTAGATGTTCTAAATCTTCTTTCAGATTGTACTTTTCTTTTGGTGGCTTTTGGTTTTGTGGTTTGACCTCAACTTCAGACTCAATCACTGTTATTGTAGCTTTTGATTTATTCTTCTGCTTAACTTTCCTCTCCTGCTCTTGGCGAGCTGCATGGGCTAATTTTTCGAGCAGATCTTCATCTGAGATGTTAATATCCCTCAACTCGTTCTTTACCTCGGACCTAACAAAGTCACTTGATAGCCCTGTCTGAATTGCATGTAGGGACATCAGCTTTACTAAGTCTGGATCGTATCTAATTGATGATTCATCCCCATCAGATGCGAAAAGGATTTTCTGTCGTAGATCAAGTACTCTGATCAAGAAATCTTGAGCGGTCTCCTTAGGTTCTTGGCTCATTGTGCACAGTTCTTGATATAATTCAGTTGGAGTTTTCTCATAATGTGTACGTAGTATCCGTTTCAGTCCTAAAACTGTCATTGTGGCTGCTCTACTTTGCACGTAACTCCTGAAGGAATTACCAGGGCAGATTGCCTTTACCACAGCATCCACAATCTCACGATCACTGTAACCTGAATCTACTCCTGCATCAAGTTGGTACATGAGACTGGAAAATCCGAGTTTATCCCTTTTATTGGGCGATCCAATCTATCCAGAGATTTTAAACTCTCGCCTCAATGTCTGTAACGGAGTTCTGTTGTTGTTTACCATGGCGCTATTTTCTGTAATTTCCTGTCGACTCGTGACGACTTCATCTTGTGATTGTCCCTGTCACCTGATTTCATTCAGTTTTGTCTTTCAATCCGAGAAGTGTAGACATACCTTCATCTTCTGAATCTTCCAAATCACTGCTATCGAGAAAAGATGTGATTTTTCTCAACAGTTGCAATTTATTGTTTCCTGCTACACCACTTATTTCCAAATATTCACATATTTTCAAGAGTTCATCTTGGTTAAATTTCAACAACAATCCTCTGATCTCCAGGTGCATTTCTACGACTTGATCCGCCATGCTTCACTGACCCTCCTTAGCCACACGTTTTCCAAGAAATCTGTCCTTTATATACTACTCTGCCAGGTTTTTTCTTTCTGTGTTATGTTTCTGTTAGACGGAGTACGTTTGCTAATCTTTATCCACTTTAGCAACTCCTTCCCGGGTTTCGGCACCAAATGTAACACTCGTGAAAGAAGAAACCAACGTAAATACCAACTTGCTGGCCAATCACGGATCTTTATTCCAGTTACCTGCAGACAGGAGAGACAAGAATTGGTTTAGCATGCAGAACAACGACACGTACGAAAGCAACAGTGATGGCGGACAAAGAGTGCAGTCCACAGTTGCAATCAACATGCGTCCGAGAGAAATCTACACGCAAACCAAAACCTAGCTTCCTGGCTGCTATCTGCTGCAAGATATCATTATTACATTCGAAAACATAATTCCGTTAACTGTGTTTAGGTTGGAGAATGACAAGAAAATAATACGAAAATACTGACTACGGAAATACTGAATAGCTGTGGCACGAATACACATTCGGGGACCCACATTACCGGAATTAATTGAAACGAAATATCACCATGCACATTTACGTTAACCATTGTAAAATTCTGTTTAGGTTCTGGGATCACATTGCAATTTTTATGAGAAATAACTACGGTACTATTCAAGTACAGTAAGTCTTTGCAAGGAATCCTCAAATGATCTTCAGATGGTTACCTTGTCGTCAGTATGAATATATCCAGGGCGCTATTCATGCCGAGTGATATAACCTTATCGTAGGTACCCACCTGTTGTTTCAATGAATTTTGTGGAAAAGCAACAGGAACTAGATAATGTGGTATCTGGCACTGTAATTGCACTTTTCTTCATTGCACCAATGTAAGCGTTCTATCTGTGTCTTGTGTGCTGTCATCGTTGTTTTAAAGGGTGGAGGGCAGGTTTTCGGTTCCATGTTGCTTCAAAGAGTTGGTTCTTTGCAGCAACAGGAACGCAACTTGGCTGGTGGTTCCAAGTTGGTTCATAGTGATATGACTGAAGTATTGCTGAAAGCGACGTTAAATTCTACGCATCCTATTGTCTCAAATGAGCCAGGAAACAACAAATAATTGAGATAGAATGAAATTGCCTTCATTATGCTGTTTTTAGAGGATAAAACAAAAACCCCTTTCCTAGACCAGATATGGTTAGACCATTATGTCACCAGGGGGATCTTTTGAAGGGATCCATACCTAAGAGTTCTCAGTACATATTTATGGGTGTCCATACCGAAATTTATATTTTTAACACCGAGTACAATTTTTTGGCAGAACTTCTGGCCTAGTCGCCCCCGATTCCATGGAAATTAAAAATAAAGAAGAGTAGATGCACATTGTCGTAATTTGATAGCCATTTTACTGGGTTAGCTGAAGTAAAAATTTAATTTCTCTTTTTTGGAAAAAAAAAATTCTATATTTTTCTGGGAGGGGTTAGATTACAACCCCTGATTCTTCCACCAGGTGGCGCTTTGACGTGGGATCCATATCAGGAAATCAAGACATATCATAGATTGTTCGTTCCAAGTTCCATGTTTTTAACCCGGATTGCATGGTTTTTGGCTTAACCTCCATACTAAAATCTGTATGTTAGAGCTGCCCATTTGACACGTTCCATATCTGACAAGACATCTTTATAACGGTATGCTTGTTTACGAGTAAAATATCTACACGTGACATTGTTGATAGCTCTGATAACTCTTTCGGCGTAATTGGCTTTCTTCTCATTCTGAGAGACGTAATATTTAACACCATTCCAATTCAAATATATCTTGTAACCCATCGTGTGCTATCTCCACTCTTTAAATATCTTCACAAATCCATGTATAATGAACTGGTGGAATTTATTCTGTAGCGGAACTATCCTCTAGTATCTGCAGAAGATGTCGATAGCTATGAGAAGTAATTGATTCCATCGTTCTACTTGGCTGTATTAGACACGTCAGCCAGATATATATCCTATAAATTATCGGTCCCAGTAGACATACCTCTACTTCTCTTAAATTTATGCAAACAGGTTTTTTTTTTAAATATACACTTAATAGCTCAACCATTGATTTAGTTCAGACAAGGGAACGGTATACCGGGGCTTCATCAATATAGTATGTAAGGCCTGGTACACACGACCCCGTTCCTTGGCCAGTGAGACCAAATTTGTGGAAGACTAATTTCCACTACAGACTTCCATAAATTTAGCCGCACTATTGGTCGGGTGTACCAGGCCTACGTTGGAGGGACCGGAGAAACCTGTCGATTCTTTAGTATCGAAATTGACACGGACAAAGTAGTCCTTCCAACGATTATCGCGAGGACTGGCGTGAAATCATATATACAGTAAAGTATAGAAACTGTGGAAATAGTTTCATTCAGACAACAACAACAACAAAATACGAATGACCCATTCAACATATATTATCAGTCCGCGATGTGAACTTTTAGATGATTGTGCAATAATCAGAAGTTATATGTAAATAATTTCTGAATTTATTGGTAAGAAATTCAAACACATAGCAATCATTATGAATGTGGTCGGAAGTGAAATAATGAACGATTGTATTAGGTGGTATATCTGTAACTGCTTGTGATGAAAAGTATCGATAAACTGTGTGAGACTTGTCTCCCTGAAGTTGAATGTTATTATACGTGTAGTATTGACAATTAGTCTCCAGGAACTTGACGAAGTTGATGTTATAAGGGTGTGGAGGATGCCCATTTGAATTGCAGAAATATACAATGTCTCTTTGGAAATAAAACAGAACCCATGACTTCCTTTCAAGTTGGAAGGATCGGTATTCGTAATATAACGACATTGTCTCGGAATCACACGTGCTGAAATCTGATCTGCCGGCAAAACTGCTCCTCGATATATGCCTCCAGGTAAGTATCCGAATCCACTTCGAAGTGTTAGGGAAAGTGAAGGAAATGTCGGGTCTGATGCCATTTCCGAAATCGCTTATTGTCTTTCAACTGACGTTGAATAGGCGGAGATATTTCTGGATCTTTTTCGTACCGGCAGTTTGTATGTATGGAAAAACCTGGGGGGTTCACTCAACATGTCAACATGTAGAGCGGGACTAGTCCGACTGAAATGACTAAAGTTGAAGGGGTTGGATTTGTAGTCTCATTTGCTGCTTCTTATGTTACAAATCCAATTATCAATCTGGAAGGAGTTTTGCACAGAAACAAATTATTCAAATTGTACATAACCTGTCCAGTCGGTAAGCTAGACATCCACACTTCACTCTAGGTGAATGGATATTTCGCGGTAGTTCGTGCTATGGCTTGAGTATGAAGGACGGTCCAGATGCTTGTAATTGAGTATGACCTGATATAATACCAGGATTCATTTGATCTCTTAACACTTTGAAGTGAATATCTTTAAAAGCGATTTTATTAGTCGGTTTCCCTTAGCTGACATTAAGATACATGGCAATGTCATACTGATCTTGGTCGAATACATCTTGTAAAATGGAATTTTCCATTTCAAATGTTTTACTCACGATGCCAATAACTTCCACCATAAGCGCGAAAATGGATTGTCCCTACCTAAGGATCCGATTGCTACTTCCGTACTTAAAAGACGAAAAAAAATAATCGACCGGTGCGTTATTCGACCATTTATGGGCAAATCCACAATAGGTCAAAAATACACAATATTCAAGTTTTTTTTATTGTTTTCAGATTTTGACAATTAAAATCGCACAAGAAGTCATTGTGTTTATTCGAGGCCTCTTTACGGAAATTGTTAGATCAAAAATTCATAGTTCAAAGCTTGAATTTTTAAATATTCTTAAAAAACTTTAACATGAACGGGTATGCCTTTTCGTCTACCTGTTAAATCCTATTGACTCAGTCCTCTGTTTGGAGTTTAAACAAGACAAGACAAAAATAACTTTATGGTACCTTATTCAAAATTGATTCAGTGTCGATCAACAGGTTTCTTTTTTTTCTCTTCCACCTGACCAATGACACATTGCTTTATTGGTTACGCGTCGCGTAAGTTACACAGTTAATTTAAAATTATTTTCTAAAAAAAAAATCCCATTGATTAAAATTTGTTTGATTAATGTAAAGGATAATCTTGTTGCTGTGGTTTGAGTAGCGTCACGTCAGTTACAGAAACTTTTCAGATCTTCTAAATATAAATTTGTTTTACATGTATAAAATGAACGGACATGTATGAGGCGCCGTTTGTGACAATATTGTCAACGACAAATATATAGAGTTAAAACCAAAATATAAAGTCGCCGTTTGTGACAATATTGTCAACGACAAATATATAGAGGTGAAACCAAAATATAAAGTCGCCGTTTGTGACAATATTGTCAAACACAAATATATAGTTAAAACCTTTGTAAATATATATAAAACGATATAAATAGGGCCTATATATAAAGTTTTTTTTTTTTTTATTTTTATAAATATTTTTTGAACATAAATAACGATAGGAAGTTGAGACGTTAAATTTAACGTAAATATAACGTACATCAACTTGTAAAGTGTACATGTAAACCGGATATGCCCAAAGGAAGCTGCGCAATCGATGTGCGCGCGAGTAATACTGGTTAATCAAAACTGCAACTGGGTTCTGAAGCGAAACTATGACAGCGGTGAAAGCATGCACAAATTAAAAAAAAAAAAATGAGGTACCAATGTTAACAGTATCACCACATAACTACTAGAGTAACCTTCGTTTCGTATCTTAATTCCTCCCTATTCGTAACTTGTGTGTCGCTGTTTTGTAACTTGCGTGACTCTACTCACCAAGATTATTTTAATAAATAATAGGTTTTTGTTTTTGTTTTTGTTATTTAAAATTTTGACTATCATGATCACTTTTCACGCCTGTAACTAGGTATATACGATATGAACCTAGTGATATCCCCTCCAAATCAGATGATTTTATTTTTACCTTAAGTCAGAAATAACCAAACCAAACTGGGTGACTTCCGTGATAGCCACAAATCAACTTCTTTACACTCGTCATTGAAAGAAAAGTTACGGTACTTGACTTGATGCTGGTAGAAGATAATATGTTCAAGTTATTTACTTTTCGAGTTGTGGCTTTACCTGTATAGAACCGGGAAGTTGCAGTTCAATCGTAAATCGCTCAATATTATTGTTTTGGCTGTTGATAGAAAATGAACCTTTCCATAACATTCATGGATAATTAAGTTGTCGACTGAGATATTTCAACAACAACAACAACACTATTTTCATCCAAGATTCTGTATTTATAAATAATGTGAATTGTGCTGTAGTTTATTATGTGGAATTCAATTCAATTTATTGTATCGTACCAAAAGTAACAACTGTTAGATCACTAGTCAGGGGAGGTAACCAGTTTAGGACGTTGCTGAAATAGTTGCTTCCCTTGCTTTCCAGGTGGGGCTTTTACAAAAGCGGAAATTGAGCACTTTGACGCGGGAAAGGCGAAAAGGTTTAGAGAAGTAATTTCGATAGCTAAGCTTCCTCCTTCGTCCAAAATTTAATCGTTTACTGGTACAGTTGGCAACCAATGGACCATCTGATAAACCCTTTAGCCATAACTGTTCCTATCACTAATGCCTTCGGATGATAGGAACAGTTGTGGCTATCAACAGGCTTCAAAACCTTACTGCTATGACAGATTTCATTATAAAGGGGGTCAAAGACACTATTTTTTTCTCAAGCCCTAAATTTAGTGAAACACTTGCAAAATCGTTCTGAGTTTCATTCTAAATGAAAGTATATGGATTGTAGATATAGAATACATAAAATGTTTGCAATATACAAACAACTTTTCAAAATAATTTGATAAGAAAATATCGAATTGCTGTGTTGTACGGTAGGACAGACGAAAATCCCACTTTTCTTGGAGACCAAATTGCAATGCCATAGAATACATTATATCTGTATTGTTTTCAGCATTGAAATGTTCCAAAATATTGATATGGGGTGGAATTGTGATTTAAAGTTGAACTGCAATCATTGTAATGTACAACAAAGCCAAATGGTGAAAATACAATATCTTGATCAATTTCCAAGGTTGTCCGTCTACATCTGTAATGTTAGCACCTCTATGGAATTTGGACATCTGTATCATACAATACTATCATCTCATACTTTTAATGAATTTGGTACGGAAAACGCTTATGTGTGGCTGATTCGGTACAAGAAATCAACCAAAATATTTAAAAAGTAAATAAAAAATAAGGTTTTCAAAAACTGCTAACGTGACTCAATAAAATGTCCGTCCACAATTAAAGTCACGTTAGCAACAACATTGTTCAAGCTATACTCTATTCTATAAGAGTTAGTCAACATTTCATTGTAAGTCTGTATTTCCTCCACTAACAGTGTAATTGATGAGTCATGTTAAGTGCAATTGAATGTGAAAATTCAATTTGTTTTGTGTCCGTCCACTTATGTAATGTTAGCAACAGAGTAATGTTAGCAATACAAGTAAGAAGGATTTACATCAATTTTGTTGCAAATACAGGTCTTGCTTATGTTTGCTTGGCAGAACTGACAGAGTGAGCAGAGTTGGTTGATAATAGCAGTCTGCAGTATTTATTCTTGCAGCTAAATCATCAGTTTATAAGGTCTCTGTCTGAATGTAACATTAGCACTGCCATGTTTATTGCTAACGTGACTCCTGTCCGTCCACATGTGTCACATTAGCAATGACTGACACATGGTAAAAATATTGCATTGGCGTTATCAATTTGCCTGATAGTTCATGTACATGTAGATAACAGAGCTTAGAAACCATATATCTGATATTCATCATGGTAAATTCTGGCATTTTGTGAAAATTCCCCGAAATAGGCATGTCCGTCTTTCCACAAAGTCCGTCCAAATGTAATGTTAGCAACAGTAATATTCGATTTTTGTTAACCTGTAGGTTGGTTAACAGGCATTCCATATGCTCAAAAGAAATTCCCTCCTGATTTCTTTCTGAAATCATTTAGTTTGCGGCAAGAATCTTTTCCAGAGCAAAAAAAGAATGTTTCTGACGATGTAATGTTGCTAACTTACTGTTTGTCCGTCCATAGCATCATGTTAGCAACCACGTTAAATCAAAGTTTTACTCAGAAAAACTATGCGCCATCTGCATGAAATGCTTTGAATAGTTTCAAAAAACATTGTGGAAGCTAAGAATTAATTTTCAGTTGTGTGTGGTCAAAACGTCGCTTACACAGAAAACCTTTGGCAAACCTTGTGTCCGTCCTATACCCGTTCTTTGCATTTGCTGGGTACTTTTTGCATTGAAAACTAGCTTTCTCGCTATTCCGGATGATCATGGACTGCTGGAGTGTTCATTCAATTATACTACATTGCATCAAAAGAAACATTTAGCTTCTGCTTAGAGTCAGAACAGCAGAACACAGCCCTCCTGCAGTGATCTGCAGAGAAACTATCAGATGGAAGGGGGGCAACAAAATCTATTCTAGATTTTCTCACAACCGACCAATTATCTTAAAACTGTCACAAAATCAGACTTAAACCATCATTGTCAAGGTAACACATGCAAAACATAAAATAGTCAGTGTTTATTTTTCAGTGTTGAGGGCCACGTTTTGGCCCCCATTATACTGAAATCTGTCATATATACGGACCCGACCAGACCGGTACTCCCTGGGACGGCCCTGGTAGGACTCCTATACATAATACGAGGGATAATAGGGCTCATGTCATCACACAGTTTGATATCTGACCCGCGGGGCCGATTTGTCCGGGCCAGATGAGATAATAGCGGAACGTAAGCTTGGATATTTTTCGTAAATGCCTCTGGGAGTTCGGAAGCTCCGCCTCTCGGATCATGAGCTTTGATATCCCCTGAAGAAACCCAGGGGAGACAACTCCTTTACTGTTACGGACAAGGCTTGTGTTTTGGTAGTGATTAACTATTGATTTTTACGGACACTTGGGGAAAATACAATACAGTAATACAGTCGGCACTGGACAGACAGCTCATATCAGACGAATGATTTAATGAAGTTACTGACGTGAAATATAGTTCAATCTTTCAGAAATATTATCGATGTATTATGTATGTATTATTGTGTCCTCCAATATTTTGCGAAAAGGTCTAGAACCATCACAAAAAGAATGTGAAAATTACTTCACTTATCCGTTTTTTATTTAATTGTTCAGTCGCGAACAGTCTCCGTCTGGGTCTAACAATGGGGAGTAGTCGTATATATTTATTAACACTGCCGAAATAACCGGACCCTGGCGAGGCTAGACGATCGACCGTGCGCCTTTATAATCCGATTAGCCTAATTCAGTCCACCGTTTACAGCAGGCATAATATATAGTGGTCTGACCAGCGCCGTTTCCCTGAGGTCCGGACCTCCACAGGACGGGTAAGCTTTTGAATACGCCTATAGCCCTATGCCATTGCCTCAACCGTTGTTGTTTTGGTTTAATACTCCTTTTCGCGGTTACAAATTTACAACAACAACACCATGTTAAACGCACTGCATTCTGGGATCGGAAAGGTGATACTTTCACTTCCTGTGCCGCTAGATTAACACAAGAAGCCAAAAGGATCTAAAAGCTGACCGTGCTCACGGGAGCTCTGGTTCTGCCCAGCATGGTCTCTTCTGGGGACGGTCTGTGATACCAGGGAGAGTAACTCTTTACGTACTCTGGCATTAAGGACGCGCCGAGTGAGAACGGCGCTTGCATATCGAGTTCTAAAACAGTTCTGAAGAGCCGAAACTACTAAATTCATTCTTTCAATGTTTTTGCGATATATATACCCGATGTGCTTCACCCAACATCAAGTTAACAATAAAATTCCTTCTATCTGAAACTATTATCGGTACATGATGTAGGCCTACCGATAAACTGAATGTTTTCAGGGTGTTTTCTCGCTGATAACATAAAAAAACTTGTTTTGAATTGAACTTGAAACGAATACAATAATATTTTGAAAGTATTTATATAATATACAGGCCCATATATTCTAGTTCCTTGCTTCAAAAAATACGACATTCTTACCAAGTTTAATGACTCAAATGAATAAACTGTGTTCTCTTGAAAGCAAAAAACAAAAAATATCATGATATAGAAATTAGCCAAATAAAACAAAATTGGTTAATAAAGATCGGGAGAAAGTGAGTAAATAATGTTGCTTATTACATTTCTGATAAGATTTGATTTTTGTTATAAGGCCCCATAAAAAAAATGCCTTGTTTCCCATCACCGCCCGCCCCGATTTTTCCGGCCGCCCCGATTTATTTTTATACGCCCGCCCAAAAGGCGGACGTATTATGTGATGGCGGTTTCCGTCCGTCTGTCCGTCTGTCCGGTTCTCGTGTCCGGTCTATATCTGGGACAGTTTCCCATCTACAGCTCCAATTTTTGGTGAGTGGATACCCTACGGGGAGACGATGTGTCGCGTACGAAAATGAAGGTCGAGGTCACAGGTCAAAGGTCACTGGCCTAAAAAACAGGAAATCATTGAAGTGTTCGTGTCCGGTCTATATCTGTGAACATTTTCTATCCACAGTTGCAACTTTTTGTGAGTGGATACGCTAGGTGGAGACGATGTGTCGCGTACCAGAGTTGAGGCCGAGGTCAGAGGTCAAAGGTCACTGTTGCCAAAAATCAGGAAATCGTTGACCGTTTTCTATCTACAGTTCTAATTTTTGGTGAGTGGATGCCCTTGGGAGAACGATGTGTTGCATATTAAATGTAGGTCAAGGTCAGAGGTCAAAGGTCACTGTGATTGATAAATCAGGAAATTTCTATTTTTTTGTGTCAGTAGATATATTAGGGGGACACGATGTGTCGTATATCAAAATGTAGGTCACGGTCAAAGGTCAAGGTCACTGTGACCCCAAAATCGTGAAATTGTTACAAATCATGATTTTTTAGTGAGTGGATTCAAGTAGGGGGAAATGAAGTGTTGCATACCAAAATGTAGGTCAAGGTCGAAGGTCAAGGTCACTTGTGACCCCAAAATCAGGAAATTATTAAAAATAACATTTTTTTGTGTCAGTAGATATATTAGGGGGACCCGATGTGTCATATATCAAAAAGTAGGTCAAGGTCAAAGGTCAAGGTCACTGTGACCCCAAAATCGTGAAATTGTTAAAAATCATGATTTTTTTAGTCCATTGAGAAATTACGGGTAGCCGTTTTGTCATGTACCAAAATTTAGATCCCGGTCAATAGTCAAGATCACTGTGACCCCAGAATCAAGGTCAAAGGTCAGTGTGACCTAAAAATCAGGAAATCATTAAAAATTACAAAAAATTTGTGAGTGGATTCAATATGGGGAAATGAAGTGTCACATACCAAAATTAGGTCAAGGTCAAAGGTCATTGTGACCCCAAAATCAGGAAATTATTAAAAATAACTTTTTTTTGTCAGTAGATACATTAGGGGGACACGATGTGTCACATACAAAAATGTAGGTCAAGGTCAAAGGTCAAGGTCACTGTGACCCCAAAATCGTGAAATTGTTAAAAATCTTGATTTTTTTGTGTCCATCGAGAAATTACGGGGAGACCGTTTGTCATGACCCCAAAATCAGGAAATTATTAAAAATAACTTTTTTTGTGTCAGTAGATACATTAGGGGGACACGATGTGTCGCATACAAAAATGTAGGTCAATGTCAATAGTCAAGATCACTGACTCCAGAATCAAGAAATCATTAAAAATTACTTTTTTTTGGTGTCAGTAGATACATTAGGGGGACATGTGTCACATACCAAAATGTAGGTCAATGCCGAATGTCAAGGTCACTGTGACCCTCAAAATCATGAAATTCATAAAAATCATGATTTTTTTGGTGTCCATTGATACATTGAGGGAAGACGATGTGTCGTGTACCAAAATTTAGGTCAAGGTCAAAGGTCAAGGTCACTGTGACCCCAAAATCAGGAAATCATTAAAAGTCACATTTGCCTGTCGAAGACGAGTTCATGCGATGTTGGGTTCTGTCCATTCAACCATTAACATTTGTTGTCCATGCGATATCTCTAGTTTCAAGGTATGGATTGGTACCAAACTTTGAGTATACCTTACTCTCATGGCAAAGAGGAGCCATACATCAATTTGTCAAAGGTCAAGGTCACAGCCCCCCAAAACAATCCAGTTTAGCTGACTATGTATGTTAGGTTGGAATATTCAGAGTTCTCTCCCCTACATGTATATGACGTTTGTCCTGTGGAGTTGCCTGCCGTGTTTGAAACAGCTACATTTAGTTAAACTGTTGTGAAATAAAAACCATGCATTTACTAATTTAATGGGAAGAGGGGTCCTTTATGACCATCATACCTGTTATAATATTAACTCAAAAACAAAGGTTTACTTCATCACTTCCTTCTTCCTTCATGAAAAATTTTCTGGTGTGAGAGTAATCCATTTGCAGTAAAACTACTATTTTCTTGTGTTTGACTATTGTCGATTTCAGTGTGGGATATGTGAGCTCTCGGCTCTTGCTCCAAGGTCAACTAGTTACCAAGAGTTAAGCTCATTTTAGTTTATCATTCAATATAAGATGTGATATATGTTACATTCTCAGAAGCACAAAATTGTAAACCTTTCTCTGG
Organism: Hanleya hanleyi; assembly: GCA_036873755.1. Lineage (NCBI taxonomy): Eukaryota > Metazoa > Mollusca > Polyplacophora > Lepidopleurida > Hanleyidae > Hanleya > Hanleya hanleyi. The sequence goes on from JAVTVY010055175.1 coordinate 15,957, forward strand.
ATTGCTAGCTACCAATTGGAATCAAGGCTATTAAACAACCTTGAAATTTGGATCAATGTAATTCCAGATATACGGGCGTATATTGAAGCCCCTTGGGCTCTTGTTTATTTTCTCTCACCTGCCTTGTTGGTGTTTCTTTTGGTATGAAAATGAGGCTGAACTGACCAGTTTGCACCATCGACTGTTGTGGCGCGCTATGAATGCTTGTGGCATAGGAGCTGGGGTTATGTCAAGATTTTATACGCGACAGTCGTACCTTGTGTGATTACCGGCGCCTTGCCAGCAACTTGATGTTTCTTCTGTGCACCGTTGGATGGTCACTGTCCTGGATAGAGACTTCTTACTTGACTGTTTTGTGTGTGGAGATACTGAAGATGTTTATCTATTCGTCCTTTCCAAGACTGTGATAATAATTCTGTTACTTTTTGATCTGTAATTGAACCTCGTTGAAGGTCTTTCAATGACAAGTATCTTTGCTGTAATCAAGGCGACATGTCCGTGATATTGTCGCACTGTTTGCAATTTTATGGTTGTATCTAATTTCGTTCTGTTTTTGTATAAATTTCTAGTCGTATATAAATGTATTGTAGTGATTCAGGAACACTAACATCTGCAGCATTTTCATGGTATAAATGTATAGTTGATATTTATTTTCCGTTGAAGATCTTGCATTGTTCTATTCCTCCGTGTATAGTTTCATGCCTAGTGGACTTCGTGGTATGACTGCCTAAGGTCATATTCATGATCGTCAATTCATGATCGTCATGTTCTCCATTTCGCGATAACTCAGCTTATTGTTTCCTGCTGGAATAAAACACCCAAAGTTTTGTCTTTCAAATCACAATGATTCCAGATTTTATCAATATGCCATCTTTTGAGTTCTGTCTACCTACATAGGAATGGAGAGTTCGCTACTACGAAATCAGAATGAGATGACCTCACATATAGCACCTTGCAGGAGGTGAGAATGGAAATACAAACGCCATGGGATTTCTGTCGATTTATCCAATGTATTCAATCTCTATAACGAGACCGTATACAAAATGAAAATTTAAAATTAATTGTATATATACCATTTTTGGACCCAATTAGACAATCACTATCTTAATATCAGTGGATTCTTGAATGAACTGAACCATTCCCATGCCCTTCCGAAAATAAAAAAGGACCGCCCGTCCGACTTTTTGAAAAGTCAGTGATGGGAAACAAGGCATTTTTTTTATGGGGCCTAAGTCTAAAAGAAATATTTCCTAAATATTTAAGAATATATATTTTTTGGCAAAATGCTTGACTCAGTTGATCAATTATTATATTATCATTCTGAATATTAATAAAACTGATGGCAATGAAAGCAAATTCCAAAGAACGAATTCAATCAAACAACATGCATTCACAGCATGTCTATCTACAAAATGCTGTCCGTGCATGCCGGGTCAAAGTGGACTTTTGATTGTTCTCAAACAAGCTGTCTCCCTTCGTGTACGCTCGTTTTGAAAATCAAATTAAGTTTGTTGCTTTTTTTACCGAGATTCGTAAAAATATCCAAGTTACGGCACACTTATATGATAAATCATTGTTTAGCTATACTAGGGAATTTATATACTTCAGTATATCGATCACAAACACGCTGAGAAGACGACAATACTAGACCGTCCTCCAGAGGGACCGTCCTGGAGAGCGACTCGGCTCCCGTTAGATACGTCTCCAAGAAGCCCAGTGTACGGACTGATCTGCTGGTGATTTTACTAACCCTATACTGGGTAAATTGTTATGAAACTCGAGAAATCAACGTAAAATAAACTAGGAAGCATGTCAATTTTTCAGTCTTGCATATTTTGAGAGATAAATGATCTCTTAAATAGCATAGAAAAAGGGCCGTCATCACCCCCGATTCTTGTAACCGTGAAAAGGCTTATAGCGGACACTTGAAGTTGATATATTATTGATTCAATGTTTTCCATCATCCGCCCGCACACACAGTTGTCTGACCTGTGGTATATCATCATAGAGGTCGAGGTAATGGTAGAAAATTAAAAACTCGGCTGGACATCAAAGGGAATGACTTTCGATTTTAAAACTAAAAATTATTTGTTTGGATATTTTATTGAAAATATACGTGGTTCTACCATCCAAATATCTCACAGGCCAGGCAACTGTGGCCTGCACGTAATTTTTCCTACCGCCCATTTTTTCATTATTTTAATTTTTCATTACTTGCTGTTTTTCCTACTTCGATGCATTGTCCAAGTGCAATTTCTCACTTGAATGAACATGTGGAAATCAGTAACTAACCGGATTGCTCAACTGACAACCTCAAAAACTCAGCACCACTTGACATTAATTATCCACCGGTATATCAATAGATAGTTGATAGAACCTAGATAGAACTAATTCGGCAAGGATACCCAGTTTTACAAAGAATGTCATCGAAAGTGTTTATAAGCGATTTTAAGACCCCTGAAAGCATGATTCACAGCTAATAGCAAAACAATATATATGTGTTATTGACCTTTGCCACAAAGCCTCATATCAGAATGACCTAAAATTGCCAAAGTTGGCTTGGTACACTTGTACTGATCACTATATTGAACTTTACCAGACATTAGTCATTAAATGCTACAGTGCATGTTAGTATGAAACATTTACTCATTTGACCTCCAAAGTGATATAAAACTGATCTTAATTCCAATAATTAACGTTTTATCCATACCTTAACTCCGTAGAACTAATTCAGTGCAGATATCCATTCTAAAAAAATGAGACCATGGATATTCATTGGCAAAAATGCCATCAAAGCTTTTTAAGATTACTCTGTTGCCGGTCAAGGCTTCAAAATGTCCAAAAAAAATGTTTTCGTCTTCTAGTAAAGTGCACAGTCAAATCTATAAGTTGGAAGAAGAAAAATCATTAAAATTTGTGTTTTTATAGTGAAAATTTGACTTTTAAAAGTCAAAAGTCATTCACTGTGTATTAGCAAAGACTTAATCAAGGCAGCTCCACGCAGCGAATTCACAGCAGGGGATTAATTACTCGGGCTCTACCCGAAGCTTGTGTATTGGGGTTTCGCCGGTGGCAATTACCGTTGTACTGATCGGCTCAAATAGCACAACATCCGCCGAATGACAATATATATAGAACTGAGAATGTTTATCTCTCAAGCTCGCGAATTTTGATACAATGTATTTGATCAAATGCGTAAGTGAAGTTTCAACACGCATTTACAATACCACCCTGATAGACAATGTATATAATCTACTTTTCCCATGTTTGACATCTACTCAAGCAGTCACAGCGGTGTCTCGGCGGGGATCCTATCCAGGTGCGAAAAGAGGATTAGCATGGCCGTAATTGACGCAACGCACTGGTGTTTGGTTTTTGCCTGTTTTCTCCGTTTAGTTTTTCACCGCTATGTCTTATTATTGGACATAGAAACATGAAATTTGGGCACAATATTCCACATATGCAGGCCTTCACAATGGTGCCAACATTTTTTTAAATTCGGATCTGTTCAGTTATTTATGATTTAGTTGAGGAAAGTTTTTTATTTTTTTTTCGATTCTTCAACTTTGCACTCTGATAAAATAACTCCTAGGGCATAACGAAAAAAAAAACTGTGGCACTTTTTTTATTCAAATAGTAAATATTATTATTCAAAAAAATCAAGTTGAGTTTGTCTGATGAAAACTGTAAGAGTTATTAGCGCGTCTTTTCGAAGACCATAATATTCGAAACGATGTCATATATCGTGATATAAATCACTTGGAACAACAACAAAACAGAAATTTATCCAAAAAATAAATTCCCTGAATAAAGAGCTTTCAGAAAATGTATAGTTTGTATGCATGGAAAAGATTCAATTGTAGCTTAATTAAGCAAAATTGTGATGCGTGCTAGCCAAGTTGACATGGCTTTGTTCGTTCCTTTACTACGCCATGATGCCTCTCAATGAACTTACATGTACACTCCGGGATCACACGGCTCTGTGGGTTGTTCGGCTCTATCCGGCAATAAAACAACCCCTCCCAGCTTTCTGTCCATTTGTTTTATCGAGTTCGGCGAAAAGTTTGATTGCCGTGAAGAGCTCATCCGTCTGCAATCAGTCTTCAAACATCAACGGTCGGTTGAATTCTCCGCCATTATATTCATATGTGTCACGTGATCAGCAATGTATCGATCTTGTGCACGCAACCGACCGTTCACTTCATACTGACCCTTGACCTTTATTTCAAAGATCACAGGTCAAACTTCAGTGGTCTTATTTGCGTATGAACACATTTTAAAAGGGACAACTTTACCTGGAATCTTAATCTTTGGCACAATGCTTACTTGCATGTTCACTAAGGATTGGCCTTGACCTATTTTCAAAGGTCACAGAGGTTAAAATGTGAGTAGCACTAAGCAGTGACAGTCCCTTGTGAACACACTATCTAAGGGGCAAATAGTCAGATACTTTATATTTTGCACAATGCTGTCGTATGGGAGCCTCTAGATCAAGTTCACTATTTGACCTAGTTTCAAAGATCACAGGTCAAAAGTTAGTGGTCTTGTGTGAATACATCATTAAAGGAACAACTTGACCTAAAATCTTAATCTTTGGCACAAAGCTGACTTGCAAGAGCCTGTAGGTCAATTTCACTCCGGGATGACAATGACCTATTTTCAAAGGTTACAGAGGTCAAAATGTGAATGGCATTGTGAATGCAATATCTCCATAACTGGAGACCTCTAGGTCAGGTTCATTCGAGACTTACCTTGACCCGTTCTCAAAGGTCAAAATGTGAATAGCAGTCCTGTTTGCTTGTGAACACAAGGGACAACTTGATCTAGTCCTGATACTTCACACAATGTTGACTTATAAGAGCTATAGGTCAACATTACTGCAGACTGACCTTGACCTATTTTCACAGGTCAAAGTGTGTAGAGCATTCTGAATGTAATATCTGAAGAACATAGGGGACTGGATATGTGGAACAATGCGGTCTCATGAAGGTTGCTAGGCCATGTTCACTCTGTACCGATCTTGACCTATCTTGACCAAAGGGTCACAGGGGTCAAAACGTAAAGAGCTGCCATATTTGCTTGTGAGAGCAATATCTAAGGGACAACTTGACCTAGATATTATATATCCTCATGAACAATTTTTGAAATGGACACTTGAGCTTCTAACAGTTATTGCCACTTCATATCCGCCTATATGCAGAGTTCATTATAGAGCTCAGCCTTGTCGAGAGAATTTTAGTAGTGATAGTGATGTCCTATCAGAGAGGCTGCCTGGAAGGGGACCTGCTAGCTACTCATCTCGTTAAGGACTCGAGGTCCGGGGAATAGGCTCAAACTATCGATATTTTTTTCTTTGCATATTTCAAAAGTTGAAGAATAAACCTGTTTCTGTTATTTTCCTTAAAAAATGTTTGCAAATGTGAAATGTTAGCTCTAAACAATTCACTGTCTGTGGAAGAACTCTGCGCTGTGGGGATTAGTGCTCATTACTCACAGTCGGTGTTACCGCCTGCTGTGACTTCCGCACCTCGGCTAATTACTTGTAACTGCAATGCATATAATTCACGCGCTGGGCTCATTTATTATAATTAGTTGTTTTTCTACTACATTCATCCCGGAGTTTACATAATATTGAACAGGAAATTATATGGTCTATCTCAGTGTTTTCGCGCCACATGGCAAAATAAACAAATACAAACACACTGCTCAGGTGGTCAACCATTTCTGGAAAGCATGTGGTATATGCAGATATATATATTGCGGATTTGCATAATATTTTTCATAATACCTCACTCGACATTCTATCAACATATCTTACTTGACAACACAATCATGGGAAGAAAATGTTATACTATGCTTGTGGGACGGCATTATTCGTGAAAAAAAGAAGCAAAACAGCGGCTTCCTCTAATGTGAACTTAGTATATACTGTGGTGGTGGAAATAAGACTCCTTTTTGACAATTTCCCGAAGGAAAAATGACAAATACTGTGTACATAATTAAAATTTATTGATACATCTCAATATTCGGTATTACTTCATTCTGCATTATCGCATTGTACATGCGGTAAATGTATAAAGTGAGGTATTCATCCAAAATAAATACTTTACATAAAGTTTTGCTGATATATTCACCATCGTACATATAATTATAAAAAAGGCAAACATTATTCCCGCAAATTGTATACTTTCGCGATAATTAACAGTAAAGTTTTTTAACTCCACACCGGAAATGGCTGCAGCCAGTTTTTCCCGTTTGAGATCTGTAGACTGATCAGTTCCTGTTTTCTTCTCTTTCCTTGAGCTAGACCTTTTTCAGTTGGCAATTAAATCCATGAATGTCCAATTGCCGCAAATCACATCTCTGTAAGCCTTCTATAGAATGCTTATTGCCAGTCGACGTCTACTCAATCACCCGCGGTGAGGGATTTCGGAAGGCGTGAAAACTGATCAACGGGGCATATTCCAGCATAAAAATTCATCTTCGTGACTGGTTTTCTACACTTTCTCAAAATATATTGTTTCAAAGTGATTAAAGAACATTTGGTCTATAATCGGATAAATCCCTATATGTTGTGTGAGAATATTGTGTCATTATTGTGAAGTAGCGGACAATAATTACAGATTATCATCTGAAAAGTAGATTATTTTTGTGTACGCTCTATAGCCGACATATTTTTTTACACGGCAGGTACATACAAACTTACTAATAACTTCTCTATTTTTCATCCGATCATGTCAATTTTTGGGGAGCATAATATATACACTACAGTCCGAACGAATGTCTGTTTTTCAAAATTTTGCCTTGTTTTGAAGTTATTGGAACTTGAAATAGACATTCATTTTGTTTCAAAAAATAAACTTTACAATGCTCTCAAACTTTTTCTAAGAGTTAAAAAAAAAATGAGACACGTTCGTTTGGTTTGAAAGGTTTATTATCACCATGCAAAATCTCGGACTTGTAAAATAATAGGTGGAATTAGCGATATAAAAAAGATATTATTTTTTTGAAATAACTGTTTTGTAACTGCAACAAAACCGTTGAAATAAACGTAAGAATTAAATTTTTACTTTATTCGGAACGCCGGAATTGTGATCTTTCCAATCATATAAAACATATATATATGTATGTGGAGTGCATGGTTGTGATGGAATGAGACATCATGCAGGTGCTACCCCGGGCCTCGAGTCCTTAATGCTAATTTTTCATTTTCATAGTTCTAACTTATACAACACTGACATGTACCTCACATTTTTTTTATTAATGAAAGATTTCCATCCATGGTCAGCCCAATGTTGACAATATCCATTTTGTACTTTCCCGTTACACTGCACCAGCTTTGATTTCATTAAGGGACCGTATCCATCCATCGTTCGTTTGCTAGATGTTTCAAACGATGCAATGTTGTTATATGTTGTTATGCTGTTATGTACATTCCTCCACAGGTGCCGTTTTGAACCACACCTGTTCCCCCATAGATGAAGTGCCGTGCTGGGACGGGAAGTGTATCCATAAGAGCTGGAAGTGTGACGGAGACAAGGATTGTTCACAGGGAGAGGATGAAGAGTCCTGTTGTACGTATTCAAAACTGTAGTCTGATTTCAGTCTTGTGTAAAGGATGAAAATGTTAGGCGCTATCAGGATTCGATCCGGGGTCCCCTGACTTGCCACACCATGCAGTGGTCTACCGACTGAGCTAAAGGGAAATTCCTGCTCAGAGCTGTAAGCTAAGTGCCTCCCATTACACTCTTCCCCACCGAAATCCTCTCTCCTTCTGAAATCAAGGTTCCCGTTGTCTGGTCCAGAGCCCCATGCTCCATGAAACAGTGGTCACAGCACCAATGTAAATGATGAAGCTTTTCAGCACTATCGGTATTCGATCCGGGGTTCCCTTACTGGCCATACCTGTGCTCTACCGACTGAGCTAAAGGAAATTCTCGCTAGCAGTAAGCTAGTACAAGCACTGCATGGTACAAAAGAAAATTGGCCTATCTTTGATATAAAATATTCCAAAGTAAACCAAGACAGTATATCGGGGAAATACCATCTAGTGGTAACCATGACAATTCTGCCATTTCAATTTGAAATAAATTGGCGTTTGGTTCATGGATACGTAAATCTTTCTGTGAGACAGTCTTGATATTTTCAGCTACCCGAAAAAACCCCAGACTATTTGATGGGAGCAGTCCTTTGAACTTACTTTCCGGAGAAGACAATTTACTCTTCTCGTTGTTGTATCGGGACAGATTGTTTATCTTTTCCTCATGACACCTATGTGAAAGATTAATCCGGATTTGAATTTTTCCGTACAAAATCAGGGAGTCTTCCTCAGATTTATTAGAAGAATTGAATGAATTTTGTAGTGGGGTGATTGAATTAATAGAGGAGATGCCATTCTTGTTTTTATTCCCAGCGCCGAGAAGCTGTGCCTCGACAGAGTTTCAGTGTGTGAGTGGCCGTTGTATCCAGGACATCCTGAAGTGTGATGGAGACAATGATTGCTTGGACAACTCTGATGAAGTGGATTGTGGTAAATTTGATCTTTCTTGCCATGGCAGAATTGTTATCAAACAGTATTTTTGGCATAATTGCTCAGAATGCTGCCTATTCGCCTCGAAAGATTTTGTCAGAATATTTTAAGTCTGCTTGGTTCCTGACATTAAAATGTGATAAAAAATGGCGAACGATAAATCAATCACAGGAAGTATATCGAACCATGAAATCAGGGGGTGATCAAATTTATTCAAACAGGAAGTTGAAAAAATGGTTAAAAATCATGCAGATAATCCTTCATTATTTTGTTTCATTATTTTAATGATTTTAGAAGGTGATCAAATTTCTTAGATCGTATTATCGAGTTTGTCCACAAAATTGAAGGTGATCAAATTTCTTAGATCGTATTATCGAGTTTGTTTGCAAAATTGAAGGTGATCAATTTTCTTAGATCGTATTATCGAGTTTGTCCACAAAATTGAAGGTGATCAAATTTCTTAGATCGTATTATCGAGTTTGTCCGCAAAATTGAAGGTGATCAAATTTCTTAGATCGTATTATCGAGTTTGTCCACAAAATTGAAGGTGATCAAATTTCTTAGATCGTATTATCGAGTTTGTCCGCGAAATTGAAGGTGATCAAATTTCTTAGATCGTATTATCGAGTTTGTCCGCAAAATTGAAGGTGATCAAATTTCTTGGATCGTATTATCGAGTTTGTCCACAAAATTGAAGGTGATCAAATTTCTTAGATCGTATTATCGATTTTGTCCGCAAAATTGAAGGTGATCAAATTTCTTAGATCGTATTATCGAGTTTGTCCACAAAATTGAAGGTGATCAAATTTCTTAGATCGTATTATCGAGTTTGTCCACAAAATTGAAGGTGATCAAATTTCTTAGATCGTATTATCGAGTTTGTCCACAAAATTGAAGGTGATCAAATTTCTTAGATCGTATGATTTGAGTTTGTCCACAAAATTGGGTTGATTGAATTTTAAAAGGTTGATTGAATTATGGTGATCTCTCTAATAATTAAATCCAATTATCAAAATTCAGTCGCCTTCAATTTTGGGGATGAAATTCAATCAGTTCTAATAAATTTGATCACCCCTGATTTATAGTGGGAGATTTCACTTCCTGGGTTTGAATTATTAGAGTGATTACCATATTATAAGATTTACCATAACTGATGAATATCTGAGACTGGTAAATTACTTGAACATCTGGTTCCTTATTGGTGGAAGTTGTGCAAATCTCTCATTGCGAGTCTCTGGGTTTGTGTATAATTTCTTCTTCTTTGTCCCCCAGAACAAACGCTCACCCGTTGTCCTGATGGGCAGTACCTATGTGACGACCGCAAAAAGTGCATTCTTCGGGCATGGATTTGTGACCGGAAAAGTGACTGTATTGATGACTCCGATGAAACCGCTGACCTCTGTGGTGAGTTGTTCTTTTGATCATCACATGGGGGTTTCTCATGTAAACAAAAGCGTGAAATATTTCTCTACTCTGCAAAGTGCCTGAATGTATGTGGGATGAAGGGATGGTTTACAGATACTTAAATATTTATGGTTTCAGTATTTCTAACAGATCTATGCATGTTTTTGTAACACATTATGATCAAATGATCAACTAACAGTCTTCAAACTTTTTAACAAATAATATTGCAAATTAAGTCAGATTTAGAAGGGTTATAATTGAGTCATTGTATATAGAATGTTCAGCTTGGATGGTTAACTGTATTCACCCAGTATATATACTCTTGTAATCTTGCTACCTGTATATTCCTGACGATGGTATAACCTTTACCGAAATATAGAATATCACAATAACTTCACTTTTCGGAGTTACTTTCATTCTAGTTCATTTAACTGGGTTTGGAAAATTGTCGGTCATATGGAATTAAGAACATCACACCTTGGCAGTTTTTGCATGTTTTCTATGTTAAACAGATTACTGTAGAACTGCACCTGAGCCTCTGATTCCCCCCTTCTTACCCCTCCTCTTTACGAGAGTGAAAAATATGTATATTCATTAAGCCTTGATTTATTGCTGGGAATTATTGCAATCTAGGATTTGCAGTTGCTGTTTAACCATTGGCCTATTTTGCCCACTGTTACATTTTAAGTCCATGTATCTTTGGCTTGCATCATTGTTTCACTTCTCTGGTTATCCTATTTTATCCTCGTTTATTTCAGGTGTAAAGAATTGTTCGAGTACAGAATTTGCCTGTGCAAGTGGTCATCAGTGCATACCGGGTCGGTGGAAATGTGACGGACAGAATGACTGTGCGGATGCTTCTGATGAAGACAATTGTGGTAAATCAAGACAGATTATGACATTAAAGTGTAACTGGGCCTTTTTCCATGTTTACCTCATATTCAAGATAATCTTCGAAATTACAGCATTTGTGTCTCAAATCTTCACCTGTTATCACTTAAATGCCAATATCCTCCATTTGGAGATCTCCTGCAAACAAAATTATCTCCCTTGATCGCTGCGTCGATTGTCCGCCAGGTGGCGTGCTCTCCGCGCATGTCCATCACTCTTTTTCCTTTGCAGTCTTGGTGACAAGTTTTGAAAGAGCTCCTGTAAACAGTAACTTTTGGATTGTTATAGACGCACTCTAGGGTTATTTTTTTTTCTCCCGTAGTTCATTATGAACCAACGTAGTCGCCCAGCTATAAAGATTTATAGGAACGAATCATGTCGTCAGTTTTAACCAGTTAAAGACTTGCATTTTCTTTGTTTTCAAAGGTGTGTTTACAGTCAAGTCACATGCCGTGAATGTGCAGACTGGGACGATGTGACCTGGCATAGCTATCCTATGGCGACGCAGTCAACTCTGGAGAGCGGCCACTGACCTGGCAAGATGTCCAGCTGAGAAGCAAGCTACTCAGGCCCTCTTCAACGACTTGGCTGTAAACGAAGTTCCTACCAGCAACTTATCGTTGAAAACGATACTGTTGCCAGTGGAATCTTCACAACAGTCCCGTGAAACAGTACAGATCACGGACACAGGATCACAGCTCCACGGCGAGAAGCAGTACCCTGGAGCTACATTTTAAGACGGTGAACAAGTTACAGACCCAAGACGGCCTAATTCAAGTTCACCGGAGAAGATGAGTTACGGACTCTATACCGGAGCCGTTACAACCACGGATCTGGGCAGACCTCGGATTACAGTTCCCGTTCATCCAAGCCTCCGCAACTCAAGAAAGACAAGTCTTCCAGCCGGGACCTGGTGGAGAACCGGGACCCGGGAAAGAGCCGTACCCTGGGCCTTCAAGGAGCACCTCGGACCCAACCATCGGAGAGAGAGGTTACTTCCAGAGGCGGTACTACGGCCCGGAGCCGTACCGCGGAACGGAGAACGACACGGACCTATGAAGTTCGGACTTATCCAGTACGCCGAGAGTCTACGTCTCACCGGGAGTCCACACCTACAGGCCACGGACTTTAGATCAGCATACGGGACCATGGCTCTGAGAGATCACGGCCCAATGCAGAACTCCGAGACCCCGTCAAGCCAAGAGCCTACAGGGACTACCGGGATACCGAGAGAATAGGCAAAGTGCAGACCAGTCAAGCCCAAGCCACGGCGATACGGTTTACTTCTACTGCACCGGCTAGAGTGCTGACACGGACTCTACTAGACAGCCCCGTCACAGACACGGATCGAATCGAGTCCTCGGATACCAACTCCCGTTCATCCAAGTCCCCAAAGAACCGCCGTACCCCGGAGACACAGAGGGACACGGCGAAGAAGGCAGTCCGAGAATCAAGATCACGGACTCCACCACTACAGCGGGACCCCGGCTCAAGCACAGCTCACCGGTTCCACGGCGCAGAGTCACGGCCCTATACGGGACGCCGGGAGTCGGACAAGCCAAGGGCCTACAGGGACCGGGATTCCAAGGAATCACGGCCCTATCCAGGGCGCCGTACCACGGAACGGGAGACCTCACGGACCTATCCAGACCGCCGTGACTCCGATACCGGAGCACCGCGGGAGGAAACTACAGCCCGGAGCCGTACCACGGACCCGGAGCCGTACCACGGAGCGGGATACCACACGGACCTATCCAGCGCGCCAAGAGTCTACATCTGAGAAGTCACGGACTCAAGCAGAACGGACTTACACAGATCACAGAGACTCCACATCCAAGGAGTCACGGACTTATGAGGAACGGACTCAGCCAGAACGCCGTGAGCCGGCCTCTACTCCAGCTTGGACCCGTACAACGGAGCCACACCTCGGTACTACGGCAAGCAGATTTCGTAAACGAAGTCGCACACCGTTACAACGCCGAGATTCCTATCCTGTACGTCATCATCGAGAGAGGGACCGTCCTAGACGTCGGACCCCTTCACCTAGTCCAGCCTACCGGAGTCGGTACCATAGGGACCATACCCCGGAGCGACCTTACAACAGACGAGGGAGAAGCCGTTCACCGGTTTCTCGTCAACAAGCATTGATGGCGAGGAGCGGACGTCTACCCACCATCACCGTAGCCCGGAGCATCGGGATAAAACGGAAGTCCAGAGATGAACAGGGACTCGTAGATCACCATTCTGGACCTGCCCCCAAGGAACAGACTTCTGCTCCAGGGGTACATTCCAAGGCAAGCCTGGTCAAGAAACACAGTCATCTCCAGGCTTCACAGCCCCTTACCAGGGTAGAGTTCCTTCATCGGAGACCCGTGAGATGACACGACCCATTCTTCTAGCAACGGTGGGAGGCCCGTTGGCCGAGTGACTTAGATCCCCGACATACAGTGCTGGCAATTAGGTGCCTGACTCTGGGGTCGCTGGTTCGAATCCTGCACGGGATTCGACCAGACTCAGACTCGGACTATGAGGATCACGCACGACGTTCCACTTCCTCGGCATCCTCATCTCATACAGATTCACCTCCTACGTCGGGCGGAGGTAGAAGAATAAGACATGCTACCCTTCAAAGTCAGGATAGCGGCGGTACACACGTTGACTCCAGAGATGCCCAGACCGGTGGTCGGCGATGACAAGCAGCCTGATGACCTCGCCGGGAACGGAGAAAACTTACTACGACACCTCTTTACGGTTTTAACAAACCTTCTGAGGAGGAAGCTGCGCCAACCTGCGCACCATCTCCAGCATCAGCCAACCTATACGACGCACTGGATCGACAATTGGAGACTTCGTCATCTCTCCAGGAGCCCGGTCCTTACAAGGCTTACACTCTTCACGGAGACAATCCACTGTTCAGGGCCCGAAGTCTGAACCGGATCTTGACAGACTGTTGAACTTCACGAGGACACCAGCGGGGGTACTTCAACAGAGGCAAGCCTGTGCTGTGGAAGATATGATGCTGACACAACACAGAATTACATCATACTCTGATTGGTTCCTGACGGCTATTTCCAAGGTGATTCAGGATCCAGACGTGAAGCATAGAGGGATCCTTGACCTTTTTACGGCCCAAGA
>JAVTVY010055176.1:0-31288 GCA_036873755.1 Hanleya hanleyi
GTAACCCGCTCTTGTAAATTTCGTACGAGTGAACTGGAATGGTGGTGGGTACAACGTCGGTCGTCGTTGTCTGTTCACGTTCGGAGATGGTGCTGGGGGTGGGTACAACGTGGGTGGTCGGTTCACTGTGAGGGATGAAATCCGGTGGGTCTTGAGACGTAGTAGGTGTACTTGGTGTAAGTGTAGAGCTCGACGTGGCTTGTACGCGGGGTGTGGTGGTGGTGGTCACTGGGCTCGATACGACTGGTGCTCTCTGTAGACCCGTTTCACTAATGGGTGGTGTTCTCAGTTGGTTAAGTAACGTACTGACATAGGCTACGTCGTAAAACACACCTCCGTACAACACACTCAGCGGGGTTAGCAATAGCACCCCAAAGACCACTTGCGCTTTGCGCGTTTTGCGAGACGCTGTCTTCGGAGGCAGCTGCTGTTGGTCCATAGCACTGGGGTCGGACGTGGAATGAAGGAGGACGGCAGTGGTGTCTGGTTTTATAGTCGTTTCACCTGGTTGGCAGCGACCCAGGAATTGAAGGAACTGGGCCAGCCTTGCCATTTTACGAAATGGAACAGTTTGCCACGTCGACGTTCCGTTTTCAAAATCTGCTCCACCGTGTAGTAGTCTTGCTGTGTTTTTACAACAGGCTGTAATTCCGTGTCGTAAAACGTCCCCAGCAACGTTTCCCCTTGGAGATCTTCCAGTTCATAGACTCGCCGCTGTCCGGGTAGGCGCCGTTTAATCAGGAAGTGCTCATCGCTCCAGTTGGGCAAGTAACTTTTCTCGACCTTGCCCTTGACTTTACTGATCCGTACAGGGTCCCCGACCTTGTACACCGCCTTCGTCGTTCGCTGCGATGGCCTGGGGTACAAGACACGCCGGACTTGGGCTTCATTTCGTTGGGTCACGGTAATGGGGGCTTTCTCTATACTTCGATGATAGGCTCGATTGTAACCCCTCACCAGTTTCGGGAGAACATCGATGTACCGCCTTGTATTCTTATAGGTGAAATATTTATACATACGGCCTTTGAATGTCCTGTTGAACCTTTCCACCACGGAAGCCTTGGTCTCGTTGTACGTATGGAAGAAAAACACCTTCTGGGCTTTCAGAAACTGTTGGAACGGTCTGTTGAGAAATTCCGTGCCTTCGTCGGTTTGCAAATACAAGGTTTGCGCCCGGTCTTGAAGATATCTTTGAACGCCGCTATGAGATTCGCCCCCGTTTTCGTCCGGATGGGTACCACCCACGCATACTTGGATAGGATATCGATGCACGTCAAGATATACCGATTCTCATCGTTGTGTTTGGCAAAGGCGCTCATATCCACCAAATCCGCTTGCCACTGGGCATCTATTCCTCCCACGATGACCCGGTTCCGTAAAAAATGGCGACGGACAGATCGATGTAAGGTATAGGTGTCTTGTCTTCTTAACCAATCTCGGACTTGGGCACGTTGTACCCCCTGGGGTTTGGCCGCTCGATAGAGAGCCGACAATGCACTATAGGCTGCCGGACTGTCGGGACTGTGGTATAAGTTATCCAACACCTTCTCCCAGCGCTTCATGGTGACAAAATGATGATGGACCCTGGCTCTATCGTTTATTTATAACGGGTATATCTTGGGCCGGAGTTTCTTTCTGATTTTTTTCGTGGACTTCCACAGTGGCCATGGTCAATGACCAGTCCAACTCGTCTGATGACCGCTTGGTAAGCACTTCATCCACATCCACCACGGCATCTTCCAATGCAGACCATAGATCAGGGTGAAGGGTAAAATGCACTGTACCTCCATCTAGCCGAGCCAATTGAGCAAAGAAAGGGCCGCGTCGGATGCACACATCGTGACACAAGTGGATGAGGTCGCCGTCCAGTTCACCAGACAACACCCGTTTGAATTTGGTCCAGCCCTCCCGGGACAGACGAATGTGAGCCGGGCACGGTTGTGTAGGGTCCGTGTCTCCCACCACCACCTCCTCCATGATATCGACCTTATCCGCATACACGTGCAGGAAAACCTCAGGGGTCAAGCTGAGATACGCCAGTATTATATGCTCCGTCATGGTCAGTACGTGAATGGTACCAGATTTGACTGTCTCTCGTATTTATAAGGAGAACCCCGTGAGATCAAAGGATCGGGTGGTCATGTCACTGGGCTGACTGAGTCTAGCCGGGTAATCAATGGCATCGTCGTCGGGTTCATGGCTAGACAGTTGTTCATGGGGTTCAGCCAGTGCGTCCTCAATAGCACGAGCCCACCCCAACTGGTGTGATGATCGCTCGTCCGGTGTAAACAGCTGGTCCACAATAGGCACCACTTTCTCCAAGGCTGACCACAGATCGGGGTCTAGGGTGAAGCCTCGCGTAGGATCTTGGTAGCGGCCCAGGCGTAGGAAGAAGGTTGCACGGTATACGTAGATGGCATTGTCTATGTGGATGAGGTTTCCGTCGAGCTCGCCGCTCAACACCCGTTTAAATTTGGTCCAGCCGTCACGAGGTAGCGTCACCGTATTCGATAAGGTCTCAGCGGGCGCCCAGCAAATATCTCCCCGGTCTTCCACCAGGGTGACTTTATCTTCATAGACGTGTAACCCCACCCGGGGTGTAAGGGGCAGAATGGCTCGTAGGACGGGTGACATGCTTGCTCCAATGTCGAACGGTGAATGACACACACTCTGTCTGTCTCTCGTATTTATGGGCAGGTCTCTCGGTGACATGGTTGACCCAATGACGAAGGGTAAATGACACACACTCTGTCTGACCCTCGTATTTATAGTCCCACTGTCAATGCCACAGCGCCAGGGTCAATAGGGCACAGACTAGTGTGAGGCCAACCAGCCGTCGCTGGTTCCGGCGTGAGCGCTTGTGGTCCATAGCCCGAGCATCAAGGATGGCTGTCATAGTCCAGTAGTGGTGAGTGATGGCACGCCTCTCCATCGAGTGCACTCTGTCGAGGACCGCTTCTGTGAACTCGTTGAGAAGCTGGCGTCGTCCCTCGTTGTCGTCGCCATCTGCAAACATGGACCGGACCACTGCTCGGTAACCCGTGAATGAATTCACCACGGTGGCATGCTGTAAAATGCGAGTCGCATAGGGCTGGATCTCCGCCATGGCTCTGCAACCGTAGAAATGAAGGTGTGGGATCCCGAGGGACGTGTTTTATAGACCAGGTCACACATGCGCGCCTAGACGTCGGGTGTAGTCCGTGATACGTACTATTCTGATGGGTTAGTCCAAAAAAGAGAGCAACAACAACAACAACAACACAGATTACAGATCAATCCTTTTATTATGCGTGAACATCATAGGAATGCATGTACTGACCTGTCTGTGGGGGTTTTCCACAATGGCATATGCATCCGCGCGCTGCCGGTGATGCCGCGCACTGCCGGAGAACCCGCGCGCGCGCGCTGCGGTGGGGGGCCGGGGCCCGCCGGGGCCGGAAAAGTTGGAGATCGTTTTAGTGAAAACCGGAAGTGACGTCACACACTTGCGCAGACCCACCACACCACGTGAACGCCATTGTAGAGAAAAAAACCCCAGTACATGACAGACACAGACAAGTCTAGACATGGCCAGAGGTCACGCCCCATTCACCCCAACTGGAAGTGACGTCACACACTTGTTCATTGGACCATTAGTGGCGCCCCTAGCTCCAAAACGTCTAGCGGGACCCATACAGGGTCCAGTTTTCGACACTAGGTCACCACATCCCGACGAAATGGCCAGTTTTCGACACCGGATGTGCCGCCATCTTGAACATACGTGCCGCCATCTTGGATATGTCCCATAATGCACCGGTTCAAAATACTCGCTTCTGATCGGCTGAGAGCTCTGTGACGGATTTGAAATACTCGCTTCTGATTGGACGAGAGCTCCGCATTGCTGTCTGCGCATGATATTCCTACCGTACATCCAACCCATCAGATGCCCCTTCACGAATGCTTCACTTTGATATCTCACTCGACCCCATTGGTCCACTAGGGACGCCCCTAGCTCCAACACGGCTATGTCCATACCCTTGGGCCACCGCGCATGCGCAGAATGTCGCTATTTCAACCCCACACCCAGCCCATCAGATGTCCCTTCACGAATGCTTCACATGGATACCTCATATGACCCCATTGGACTATTAGTGGCTCCCCTAGCTCCAAAACGTCTATTTCCATACCCTTGGGCCACCGCGCATGCGCAGAATGCCGATATTTCAACCCACACCCAGCCCATCTGATGTCCCTTCACGAATGCTTCACATTGATACCTCATACAACTCCATCGGCCCATTAGGGGCTCCCCTAGCTCCAAAACGTCTATTTTCATACCCTTTGTCCACCGCGCATGCGCAGAATGACGCTATTTCAACCCACTAGTCCAGTGAGATGCCCCTTCACGAATGCTTCACTTTGATACCTCACTCGACCCCATTGGACTATTAGGGGCTTCCCTAGCTCCAAAACGTCTATTTCCATACCCTTTGACCACCGCGCATGCGCAGAATGCCGGTATTTCAACCCCACACCCAGCCCATTGGATGCCCCCTCACATAAGCTTCACTTGGATACCTCATATGACCCCATTGGACCATTAGGGGCTCCCCTAGCTCCAAAACGTCTATTTCCATACCCTTGGGCCACCGCGCATGCGCAGAATGACCATATTTCAACCCCACACCCAGCCCATCAGATGCCCCTTCACGAATGCTTCACATGGATACCTCATATGACCCCATTGGACTATTAGTGGCTCCCCTAGCTCCAAAACGTCTATTTTCATACCCTTGGTATACACGAGTTGTCTCCCTTGCGTCAGTGTGTGCAGATGGCGCTATGGTTTGGATCGACGCCGTGATGTGGAAAGGGCGTCCCCACACCATCCTGGAGCCGCCATTTTGTTTGTTGATTTTCTGCGGAGATACACGGGACAATAAACGCTCGACCTGGACCATCCGCGGTGCGAATTCGTCGTGGGAAGTGTCATCTTGTACCAACGCCCACCAACGCCATTCTTAATGCTTCACATTGATACCTCATATGACCCCATTGGACCATTAGGGGCTCCCCTAGCTCCAAAACGTCTATTTCCATACCCTTCGGCCACCGCGCATGCGCAGAATGCCGATACTTGAACCCCACACCCAGCCCATCAGATGCCCCTTCACGAATGCTTCACTTTGATACCTCATACGACCCCATCGACACATTAGAGGCTCGCCTAGCTCCAAAACGTCTATTTTCATACCCTTGGGCCACCGCGCATGCGCAGAATGCCGATATTTCAATCCCACACCCAGCCCATTAGATGCCTCTTCACCTAAGCTTCACTTTGATACCTCACTCGACCCAATCGGACCATTTTATCTAGGGACTACTTTTTCTCCGCGGAAGCTTTTTTCCGCGACCGAATCACCGCCAGACATGACCGCATCACCGCGGATGAATACATCTTTATACAATTAAAATTAATTAATTAATTAATTAATTAATTTATTTATTTATTTATTCTGTGAAAACATGCAAATGTTCGAATCAAGGGAGATAACCCGAAATTTGTCAAAAATCAAAAAAGTGCAAACAGAGTTACCTCCCCCGGCAAAATGCGACCTGTAATGCACTTTATATACTACTTGCGGGCGTAGCCCCTGCAATGCCATACTTTCGCAGAGAATCTATCATATAACCGTTAAAGCTGTCGATCCGTGGATTGAGTGTCAATGCCCAGTTGCTTCAGATCTAATCACTGAAGGAGTGAGTGAGTGAGTGAATAGAATTTAACATCGCTTTAAATAATATTTCAGCTGTATCGCGACGAACCAACTAAGCACCACCCAGTCAAGTTGTGTTCCTGCTACTTCAAAGAAGGAATCTTTGAAGCCGCATGGAACCAGACACCCTCCATCCACCCTATAAAACACTGAGGACAGCACACAAAACAAACACAGAAAAGACGCTTACATGGTGCAATAACGACAAGTGAAATTACAGTGCTAATCATTGAAAATGGGTATGGGAAGCATGATGTTAGGTTACAAGACAATTACCGCTGGAAATTCACACAACAGCTCATTATCGAACTGTCTTTTGATACACAAGTTTGTATGTATATATGAGCATGTGATAAGGATGTCAAGAATTCATTAATGTTGTACAAGGCAATGTTAATCCCCACTTTCACATTTATTATGACTGATCCTAAAATTATATATAAACCGGTCATATGAGAACGGCATTGACTGCTATGTGTTTAGGAATAGAATGGCGACAGATAGTTTGATTTCCAGTCGGACTGCAAAAGCGTCATAACTGCAAGTCGGGACAGGTATTGCTCCCGGTACGTGATATTCTTAATTACACTTGGCAGCTATAGAAGAACAAAACAATTTTATTATTTACAAAAGAATCCACGCGTATTCAAAAACGCACGGCACTAATATGTGCCTGAAGAGGTTGTACCGTACCACAGGCCCGCAAAACAAGAGTTTTGGGGGGTGTGGGCGGTGGTAGTATTAGGGTTAAGTGTAGAAATATGGGTCTCTATATATAACCCTATGCTTTATATAAATCCACATCATGGGGTTATATATAGAGACTCCATATTTCGACATACACCCCCGCCAAAAAAAACCTCTTGTTATGCGGGCCTGTGACCGTACCAACCATGGAGCTTGCTATATGCACTAACTGACCAAAGTGGGTCAGCGGAGATATTCCGGAATTGCCAGGAAATTCAGATACTGAAATCTCGGTATCTCGGTACGGCTTATTGAAAATACGTGTAGATCCAATGAATGATCGATATATTGTCAACACACAGTTGCTATAGTTATTATCTTACTATAGTTACATGTACCTCACTACACCAGAACAGCATTGCAGATTGTAGACGGCACGGAACGGGACTGCAGCATCGTCCTTTGAAAGACGTGTCCAATTTGTCTGTCTGGCTTAATTTGTTGATGATATGCGGTCGGTCTTCACCACAGGCCCGCAAAACAAGAGTTTTGGGGGGCGTGAACGGTGCATGGTAATACGGTGAAGTGTAGAAATATGGGGTCTCTATATACAACCCCATGCTTTATATAAAACCACAATAAAGCATGGGGTTATATACAGAGACCCCATATTTCGACACTTCTCCGTAATACCACCGTCCACCCCCCCCCCCCCAAAAACTCTTGTTTTGCGGGCCTGTGGTCTTTACAGTATAACTGTGAAGTACATTGTGAATTAACTCGTCCACATTGAGCCTGACCTGGAAATGTCTGCAGATTGTGATGATCTTCACACCTGTCAGTTTCCGCCCACTTTCAGACACGTGATATCTCCATGTAAAATACCCACGTAACCCGAGTTGCTGCCCGGGGTATATCAATTATTATCATATCTCAGAGAAGCATGTAGACTTTTGATTGGCTGACAGACCTCATGTGTGATGCTGTATTGTCAACTTGCTGGTCGAATATATATCGTATACCCCCGTCGCCAAGGGCAACGAACCGGTGTTCACTAGATTCCATCGTCTGCTAAACAAAATGGCTGAATCAGGCAAACGTTTCGCGTCTCACACGGACGATGAAGTTGTTGAAAAGCGGTCTAATATTATTCCCAGCAACACAAAAAAATCGAACAAAGCGTCCGCCAGAACTTTGAAGTATTACCTGAAAGAGAAGGGACAGAGTGAAGAATTCGAAGGATTCTCGGCCGAGAGGTTAGCAGAGGTACTCAGTCATTTTATTTGGATGCCCGAAAACAAGACGGAGAATTGTACAAAACATCCACTCTCGAAAACTTTCGACATTCTCTGAATCGTTACCTGAAGGCCCCACCGTATTTGAAAACTTTTGATTTGATTAGAAATTCGGAGTTTAATGAAGCCAACGAGTGCTTCAAACCGCACTTGCAGAGTTGAAGGCATCTGGAAAAGGCGACACCGATCATTATGAGCCCATAAACGAGTCCGATCGTTGTAAACTCTACAAGTCTGTTCTCATGTCCCCAAAAACCCCAACTGGGCTTGCAAATAAAGTTCAGTTCGATGTACGTCTGTTCTTCTTTAGAAGGGGAGTGGAGAATATGGAAAAGATGACAAAAAACACATTCATCATCAAGCGGGAACCGAAAACTGGGCAGAGGTATGTGAAAAAAAAGGAGGATGAACTCACAAAAATCGCCGGGCCCAGCAAAAAGAGGGTGTTACCGGATTCATGCCTGAAGAAGAAGGTTCCCCGTTCTGTCCTGTTGCTTCATTCGAAAGTTATATCTCCAAACTCCATCCGAAATGTGATCGCTTGTGGCAGTACCCGGTTGATAATTTCCTCGACGACGATAAAGTTTGGTATTATAACAAACCTATTGGGAAACACCGCTTGGCAGCCTTCATGACCAACCTGGGCACTCGTCTGAAACTTTCTGAACCATACACTAACCACAGTATACGAGCAACCGGCATCACCATCCTTGGTAGAAACAACTATTCAGCATCTCAAATAATGGTTGTCACAGGTCACAGATCTGTCTCGTCGCTGTCGGTTTACCAGCGAGTAAGTGATGGCGAGAAACTGCAAATGGGCCACACGGTTGCGTCAGTAGCCTTTCCTGACACGATGGGTTCAACCCGAAAGACGAATACCGGTACGCATACACTTTCAGTAAATGTTCTTGTCAAACCCCATCCTGCAGAAACTGTGACATCATCTTCTCAGTACCCTGCACCCACGTCAAATGATGCCACGTCGGCCGTGTTACACACCCAGGATGTACGAGCAGAAGGCCATGCCGACGACTTTGATTTTGATCTTAATCAGCTGTTTTGTGAATTCGACAGCACCGCTGTCCCGCCCACATCGTGTGACATTCCCACAGCTATCCTGGTCGCCACAAATCCCTCAGCGCCAATGTTCAATAACTGCACAATAAATGCAATCAACATGATCGTGCGAAAATGAAGCAAATACCTATACTTCTGCCAAATTGTGCAGGACAGTTTGATTTTCCGATTTTTCTCTCGAACTGTAAATTTAAGTCAGTTCATGTTGGTCCTTCTCCTGTGTGATGTTATGGAAACATGACACAAGTGACACTGTCGAGTGACACGGTGTTGAATTATAGACAGAATGGAAATGTAACAGTTCACACGTGTATTTGAAACTTACATATCCACGCAACAGATGTGAATCCGGAACGGGTCTTTCGATGTATTTATTAACAAAAGGTATATAATCTAGATATTATACTCGTCGATGGCTATTAAATATTAAATATGAAATTGAGATTAAGCTTAATGTTCCAGTATTTTATACGTTTCTGATTTTCAGAATAGAACATAAGAGATGAAGCTGAATTTGAAGTTAGATTGTTCATTCTTTATCACCGAAGCCCACCGGTATTTCACACGGAAACCGGGTTCATTGTTCACGGATTACAGTATATGTTATCGTTATCTTTGCTCCTCCCTTAGTACGTTTTAAAGATGAGGATTGTAAAAATGATACATTTGTCTTTGTGTTCATTTTTTCCGGTGCATGCTGTGGATCGTTCTGAAACCAGTGCAAGTCCGATCGAAGTCCGTTCCATTATGTCGGCCTTGAAGTCCAAAGTGATTCTTAATGCTCTGAGATATGATAAATTCGTTATACATCGCCCTTCCGGGGTAATACGGGATTCGATTTGGTTTCTCTCGCCATATTTTTCCTCGGCTGCGCCTCGGAAAGATATGGCGAGAGAAACCAAATCTCATCCCGTATTACCCCGGAAGGGCGACGTATAACTAATAGTGTACCGGTTATATCAAAGAGTAGGCCTATATTTAGCCGCACCGAGGTCGTATACACATGCACTTCTATATAATTTGTTGTCCTTGCTTCCTCTTCAGCTTTGTTAACTAATATTCAATATTTTATCAGTCCGACTGGTGTGGCCAGTACTAATTTTGATGGCCCTGTTGCAGTAAAGGTTTGCGGGCGAAATACAGTAATTCGACAAAAAACCGTGAGAATAAAACGACTCTCCAGCTTGGTCGGTCACGTGCAGGTATGGGGCTAATAGATCATGATGACAAATGCAAAATATTGGTAAGATATTGTGGTAGAGGGATATCTGGGGGTGGGGGTGCGTGCGTAGCCCCTGCAATCATATAATCGTTAAAGCCGTCGATCCGTGCATTGAGTGTCTATGCCCAGTTCCTTCAGACCTAGTCCATGAAAATCATCTTCGTTGCACCAAACCAATTTCTACGTTCTCAGTTCGCAGTGGGAACGTAGAAATTGGTTTGGTGCAACGAAGATGATGAAAATGGGAACAGGTGTGGCGTAAGATCTATATAAACACTCCATACTCCATATATGCAGTATTTTAAATGCACCATGGGTTAGGTTACAAGGAAAATGCCGCTGGAAATTCATACAACAGCTCATTATCGCACTGTCTTTTGATATATAATCATGTGATAAATATGTCAAGAATTCATTAATGTTGTACAAGGCAATGTTAATCCCCACTTCCACACTTATTATGACCGATCCTAAAATTATATATAAACCGGCCATTTGAGAATGGCATTGGCTGTTGTGTGCTTATGAATAAAATGGCGACAGATGGTCTGATTTCAAGTCGGACTGCAAAAGCGTCATAACTGCAAGTCGGGACGGATATTGCTACCGGTACGTGATATTCTGAATTACAATTGGCAGCTATAGAAGAACAAATCAATTTTAGCCTTTTCAAAAGAATCTACGCGTATTCTATCTCGGCATAGCTTAATAAAAATACGTGTAGATCCAATGAATAATCGATATAGTTCCAAGAAATAGTGAGTCGTCTTAATATATTTACATGTAGGCCTACCTCACTCCACCAGTACAGCATTGCAGATTGTAGGCTGCACGGAACGGGGCTGCAGCATCGCCGTTTGAAAAGACGTGTCCAATTTGTCTGTCTGGCCTAATTTTGTTGATGATATACGCCCGGTCTTTACAGTATAATTGTGAAGTACATTGTGAATTAACTCGTCCACATTGAGTCTGACCTGGAAATGTCTGCAGATTGTGATGATCTTCATCTTCGACCTGTCAGTTTCCGCTCACTTTCAGACACGTGATATCTCAATGTAAAATATTCACGTAACCCGAGTTGCTGCCCCAGGTGTATCAAATAGATTACCAGTATATCAAAGAGTATATTTAGCCGCGCCGAGGTCATATACACATGCATTGTACATTGTTGTCCTTGCTTCCTGGGCAACTCCTGTATTTTATTAGTCCGACTACTGTGGCCACTCGTGATTGACCTGTCACGTGCACTATACCGGAAATGACGTAAGTCAATGTGTTGATGTACATTGATAACTGTGATAAGACCATCTGCGGTGAAGTGAGTTCAATGTAAGTTACATACTGCAATGTCGAACAAAACATTTTTTCAATTTTCTATATTGGTTCAAATGGAGCTGGAAGCTGAGCGGTTATTTCAGATTTAGCAGTTTGCTCTGACGCTCACATAGACACGTGAAGATTTGAGAAATTCTAACCCCCTGAGACATTATTTGTTACAAAAGTGTAGATGAAGTTTTTAGGTTAATTCCACACTTCCGATTACGAAAATTGCTGTTCCCAAACATATTTTCACTCTGAAGATGTCAAAATGGCGATCAAAAATGGCTGCCATAAATCTAATTTATATATGGCATGCTAATTCGTGTGTACATTCTATTCAGCTTCAAACCGGTACCAAAATGATTGCCGAAATATTCCTACCTGTTTAGCCTATCCTTAGCTTATCATTGGCCATAAATTTACATATTTTCATGAGTACAGCATCATGAGTAAATTCAAAATGGCGGCCATGAGTCCGGTATATTGTTTTCGTTAAATCACTTTTTCGGTATTGAACAATTTCTTCTCAAACATAAGAAAATTAAGTAAATTAACCAGAGTGCTATGCAGCAATTCACATATATACTAATGCCATTTAGAAACTAGGTAACATTAACATCCAATTATTTTCAGGATTTCACTTTCTTGATAAAGCACAAATACTAGTGCTGGATAGGTCAATCCCGTGCGAGACTCGAACCCGCGCCCTCAGAGTTTGGCACCAAATCGCCAGCAGTCAATGCAAGCGGTCTAGACCACTCGGCCACCTCAGCTTCCACAAAAGAGGAAGTTCCGAGACCGGAGTCTAGATTACGTACATTTACTGTCCCTCTGATGGACTAAATAATGGATATAATTGGATATTAATGTTACCCACTTTCTAAATGGCATTAGTATATATATAATATCGGCTTTAGGAGCTGTGCACCTCCCACTATCAGATAAACCTCCGACCGTCTTGGGCTGCCAAAGAAGGCACGCAGCTTTAGGGTGTCTCTTGACTCATGGCTCTTGGCCAATCAACATCGTCCATTAGCAAACAGCTACCGCGGAGTTGGCCGCAATATCAAAGCTAAGTAGGATTTTAACTTGCGCTCTTATCATGTACTTGAGCGTCTATCTTTTTAAGTTAAAGCAAAGATCATGAAGCGGGAAGAAACAAACTTTCTTGTGTGTGTTTCTAGCTCCTATACACTGATCCGATATCTGAGATTGGACCTTCATTAGGTCGTATGTTTTTATCATATTTTTGGCATGATCGTAGAGCATCAACTTTGATATTGTCAATTGACAAGGAAGGAATAGCTCATATGTTTCAATTATTTAGTTACTATCACCAATCACACTTAAGGCGTTTTTGAAATTGGCAACACAAATATTATCAGAGTATTGAACGATAACGTGAAGATACGATGCCAGTAATGTGCCTCATTCTCCCATCGTTTGTCAGTTGTTGTTTTTTTTCAGAGGAATTATCATTCTTAATATAACTGAAATCCTCTACCTTTCAATCGTAAATATACCAGTAGTAAACTTTTAAATATATATATATGCGAAATCAAATATCTTATATTATTATGTCACTTTCATGTACTCAGATTGAGCAATCCAAGTTTTGTAATATATTCTGTAATAAAGTATGATCAAAATGCATACCGTACACAGATCAAGCTGTCTTGTCGGGTTGGATGAAAATCTTCTGTAGGCCTTATTCCGCTCCCAAAGTTTGGTTTAGGGTAAAGACAAAGCCAGGTTTAGGGTAAAGACAAAGCCAGGTTTAGGGTAAAGACAAAGCCAGGTTTAGGGTAAAGACAAAGCTAGATTCGGGTAAAGACAAAGCTAGATTCGGGTAAAGAAGAATCCAAGTTTAGGGTAAAGACAAGGTCAGGTTTAGGGTAAAGACAAAGCCAGGTTTAGGGTAAAGACAATGCCAGGTTTAGGGTAAAGACAAAGCCAGGTTTAGGGTAAAGACAAAGCCAGGTCTGGTTTAGGGAAAAGACAAAGCCAGGTTTGGTTTAGGATAAAGACAAAGCCAGGTTTAGGGTAAAGACAAATGCAGGTTTGGTTTAGGGTAAAGACAAAGCCAGGTTTGGTTTAG
Source organism: Hanleya hanleyi (assembly GCA_036873755.1). Lineage (NCBI taxonomy): Eukaryota > Metazoa > Mollusca > Polyplacophora > Lepidopleurida > Hanleyidae > Hanleya > Hanleya hanleyi. Next base: position 13,459 of record JAVTVY010055176.1, read on the forward strand.
GGTAAAGACAAAGCCAGGTTTGGTTTAGGGTAAAGACAAAGCCAGGTTTGGTTTAGGGTAAAGACAAAGCCAGGTTTGGTTTAGGGTAAAGACAAAGTCAGGTTTAGGCTAAAGACAAAGCCAGGTTTAAGGTAAAGACAAAGTCAGGTTACGGTAAAGACAAAGCCAGGAATAGGGTAAAGACAAAGCCAGATTTAGGGTAAAGACGAATCCAGGTTTAGGGTAAAGACAAAGTCAGATTTAGGGTAAAGACAAAGCCAGGTTTAGGGTAAAGACAAAGCCAGGTTTAGGGTAAAGACAAAGCCAGGTTTAGGGTAAAGACGAATCCAGGTTTAGGGTAAAGACAAAGTCAGGTTTGGGGTAAAGACGAATCCAGCTTTAGGGTAAAGATAAAGCCAGGTTTAGGGTAAAGACAAAGTCAGGTTTAGGGTAAAGACAAAGCCAGGTCTGGTTTAGGGTAAAGACAAAGCCAGGTTTGGTTTAGGGTAAAGACAAAGCCAGCGTGTCTCTTGACTCATGGCTCTTGGCCAATCAACATCGTCCATTACCAAACAGCTACCGCGGAGTTGGCCGCAATATCAAAGCTAAGTAGAATTTTAACGTGCGCTCTTATCATGTACTTGAGCGTCTATATTTTTAAGTTAAAGCAGGGATCAGGAAGCGGGAAGAAACAAAGTTTCTTGTGTGTGTTTCTAGCTCCCAGACACTGATCCGATATCTGAGATTGGACCTTCATTAGGTCGTATGTTTTTATCATATTTTTGGCATGATCGTAGAACATCAACTTTGATATTGTCAACTGACAAGGAAGGAATAGTTCAGATAGGGTAGGTTTCAATTATTCAGTTACTATCAACAGTCACACTTAAGGCGTTTTTGAAATTGGCAACACAAATATTATCAGAGTGTTGAACGATAACGTGAAGATACGATGCCAGCAATGTGCCTCATTCTTCCATCGTTTGTCAGTTGAATTTTTTTCAGAGGAATTATCATTCTTAATATAACTGAGATCCCCTACCTTTCAATCGTAAATATACCAGTAGTATATATAGGGCTGATATATAGCACGAGTACTTTTCAATAAAATGTCATTACATTTCTAATAACTTTGGAATTCCTAGGCCTATTTATAGCATGCTTCATTTTTATTCACTTCTTGTGTGGGAATGCATCAAGAACAAGGAATAGGTGTTTGAATCAGTCCCGATTAATTCGTGGGCCATAATGCTACGCAATAGAATGTCTACAACATATTTTCAAGGGATTTTCACTAATGGACGCTTTAAAGTTTACAAATACCATCCACATCGTGATTCTGTTAACGTGGAATTCATTTTGTCACTTTCTGATCTACCGGGTAATCTATTTATTTATAAATATCGAATATTATCAACCATTTACATCAATCGGGTGGAAATGCTAAGCATTAAATTTTGCGAAATTTAAATCATATAAGTAGAAAAGGAACCACATATTATTTATACATGTTTATTTTGCCGGATACATATTCCGGTGATATGAAGTTGTTCGCTATTATAAAAATATATATGTATTTATAAATTCGCTCCGCGCTAGTGACTGATACATTATTATGCCCTAACTGATTGCCTTTGTCAAAAAACTTATTTAAAACTTCTGAATTTTATCTCATAAAGTACATAAGTCTATACGTGCAATTTTGTGGACGTCACACTCCTAACGAATCAGTCAACAAGAAGCAGTTGGCGTTTTTGTTACTGTAATATGTACTATAGATTCACTCTTACTTGGTAATAAGTTGTGATTTGGATATGTCGACTTAAGTAGTATACAGACGGCATTTCGAGTAGCATTGGTGTCAGTGCGCATGCGCGATTGTGGCAATTTAGGAGCGTGCGCACAGGAGTTCTGGGAGGTCATGGGGAGGTGTGCGCAGGAGTGTTCTGCGCAAGTATGACGTCACTTCCGGTCTGGGTGAATCGGGCGTGACCTGGGGGATGTATTCCTCCACGGTGATGCGGTCTGGCAGTGATGCGGTCTGCCTCCGCGGACAGAAATTAGTCCTAAATACGTGGGTTTTCGTGAGAATGTTCGGCAATCTTCAGGGGCGAGAGGGGCTCCTAGTGGACCGATAGGGTCGAGTGAGGTATCAAATGAGGCGTTCCTCCAGGGCTACCCAGTCATGGGTGGGTGTATGTAAAATTAGGATTTGTCCCCGAAAATATAAAAAGCGGAACACGGACTTTATCCCTACAATAGGGAAAAACTCCTATCATCCCTACCCCAAAGGGCTAATATCGATTTCTGGCTTATCGGGGCCTGCTGAGAGAGGTAGGGTGGGGGGAGTGGGTGTATGTAAATTTAGGATTTGTCCCGAAAATATAACAAGAGCCCAAGGGGCTTCAATATACGCCTGTATATCTGATATTACATTGGTCCAAATTTCAAGGTTGTTTAATAGCCTTGATTCCAATTGGTAGCTAGCAATCCAGAGAAAGATCAGTCCACAATTTTGTGCTTCTGAGAATGTAACATATATCACATCTTATATTCAATGATAAAATAAAATGGGCTTAACTCCTGGTAACTAGGTGACCTTGAAACAAGAGCCGAGAGCTCACATATCCCACACTGATATTGACAATAGTCGAACACAAGAAAATAGTAGTTTTACTTCAAATAGATTCCTTTCAGCCGAGAAATTTTTCAACAGGAGAGAAGAAAGTCATGAAGTAAACCTTTGTTCTTGAGTTAATAAACATAAAGGACTCCTCTGCCCGTTAAAATAGTAAATCTATGGTTTTTATTTCACAACAGTTTAACTAAATGTAGCTGTTTCTTACATGTATCAAAAATGGGAGACAACTCCACAGGACAAATGCCATATACATGTAGGGTCGACAACTCTGAATGTTCCAAGCTAATCTTGATTCAGTTTTGGGGGACTGTGAATCTGACCTTTGACAAATTGATCTCAAAATGAATATGGCTCCTCTTTATAATATATATATATAAGATATACCAAAAGTTTGGTATCAATTCATGCCTTGAAACTAGAGATATGGCATGGATAACAAATGTTAATGGATGAATGGACAGAAAGCAACATCGCATTACACGACCTCGTCTTGGAAAGGCATATCAAAATGTGAGGTTTAATGATTTCTTGATTTTGGGGTCACACGTGACAGTGACCTTGACCTTTGACCCACATTTTGGTATGTAACACATCGTGTCCCTCAAATGTATCTACTGGCACAACAAATTATTTTTAATGATTTCTTGATTTTGGGGTCACAGTGACCTTGACCTTTGACCGTAACCTAAATTTTGGTACACAACACATTGTCTTCGCTCAATGTATAAAAACCATAGATTTACTATGAACACAAAAAATCTAGATTTTTAACTATTTCATGATTTTGGGGTCACAGTGACCTTGACTTTTGGCCTTGACCTATTTTTTGGTACGTGACACATCATGTCCCCCTAATGTATCTACTGACACAAAAAAAAGTTATTTTTAATATTTTGCTGATGTTGGGGTCACTGACTTTTGCCCTTTGACCTTGACCTAATTTTTGGTATGCAGGGGCGTCGCTAGAGGGGGTCGTCAGGTGCGAACGACCCCCCCTTGGACGCGCAAAAAAAAATAAAAAACAAGAAAAAGCAAAAAAAAAGCAAAAAGAAAACAAAAACAGAGAAAACGAAAATAAAAAAAAGCAAAAGGGAAAAGAAAGAAATAAACAAGAGCCCAAGGGGCTTCAATATATGCCCATATATCTGGAATTACACTGGTCTGAATTTCAAGGCTGTTTAATGGCCTTGATCCCAATTGGTAGCTAGCAATCCAGAGAACGGTCTACGATTTTGTGCTTGTGAGAATGTAACATATTTCACATCTTATATTGAATGATAAACTAAAATGGTCTTAACTCTTGGTAACTAGGTGACCTTGAAACAAGAGCTGAAAGCTCGCATATCCCACACTGAAATCGACAATAGTCAAACAAAAGAAAATAGTAGTTTCCCTTTAAATGAATTCCTTTCAGGCGAGAGAAAATTGTTCATGAAGGAAGAAAAATGTGAAGAAAGTGATGGAGTAAACCTTTGTTCTCGAGTTAATAAACAGGTATAAGTTCATAAAGGACCCCTCTCCTCGTTAAATTAATAAATGTATGGTTTATATTTCACAACAGTTTAACTGAATGTAGCTGTTTCTTACATGTATCAAACATAGGAGACAACTCCACAGGACAAATGCCATATACATGTAGGGGAGACAACTCTGAATATTCCAACCTAACGCATATAGTTAGCTAAACTTGATTCAGTTTTGGGGGACTGTGATCTTGGTCTTTGACAAATTGATCTCAAAATGAATATGGCTCCTCTTTGCCATGCAAGTAAGGTATACCCAAAGTTTGGTACCAATCCATACCTTGAAACCAACAAATGGACAACAAATGTTAATGGATGACTGGACAGAACGCAATATCGCATTACATGACCTCCTCTTCGACAGGCATATGAAAATGTTTCTTTTAATGACTTCTTGAATTTGAGGTCACAATGACCTTGACCTTTGACCCACATTTTGGTCTGTAACACATCGTGTCCCTTAATGTATCTACTGCCAGAACAAAAAAAAAGCTATTTTTAATGATTTCCTGATTTTGGGTCAAAGTGACCTTGACCTTTGACCTTGACCTTTGACCTTGACCTGAATTTTGGTACATGACACATCATCTTCCCTCAATGTATCAATGGACACCAAAAATCATGATTTTTAACAATTTCATAATTTTGGGGGTCACAGTGACCTTGACCTTCGGCCTTGACCTAATTTTGGGGACACAGTGACCCTTGACCTTTGACCTTTTGGTATGCAACACTTCATTTCCCCCTATTGAATCCACTCACAAAAAATTAGAAATTTTTAATGATTTCCTGATTGTTCGGTACCACTGACCTTTGACCTTGACCTACATTTGGTATGCAACACATCGTTTCCCCCTAGGACATCCACTCATCAAAAATTAGAACTGTAGATAGAAAACTATCAATGATCAATGATTTCCTGATTTTAGGCAACAGTGACCTTTGATCTCTGACCTCGACCTGAATTTCGGTACGCGACACATCGTCTCCACCTGATGTATCCACTCACAAAAAATTGCAACTGTGGATAGAAAACATTCAGAGATATAGACCGGATACGAACACTTCAGTGATTTCCTGTTTTTCAGGCCAGTGACCTTTGACCTCTGACCTCGACCTTCATTTTTGTACGCGACACATCGTCTCCCCGTAGGGTATCCACTCACCAAAAATTGGAACCGTAAATAGAAAAGTGTTCCAGATATAGACCGGACACGGGGGACGGACAGACGGACGGACGGACACACGGACAGACGGACGGAAAACGCCATCACATAATATGGCCGCCTTTTTGGCGGGCGTATAAAAAGCGGAACACGGACTTTACCCCTACAATAGGGGAAAACCCCTCTCAACCCTATCCCAAAGGGCTAATATCGGTCCCCAAGCTTATCGGGGTCTGGGTGCATGGGTGGGTGCATGCAAAATGACGATTTGTCCCCGAAAATATAAAAAGCGGAACACGGACTTTACCTCTAAAATATGGCAAAACTCCTATCTACCCTATCCAAAAGGGCGAATATCGGTCCCCCGGGCTTATCTGGGCCTGAACACAGGGTGGGTGTATGTAAGAGTTTCTCCAGAAAAAAATATAAAAAGCGGAACACGGACTTTACCCCTACAATAGGGGAAAACTCCTATCAACCCTGTCTAGTAGGGGGCTAATATCGGTCTCTGGGCTTATCGGGGCCTGGATGCATGGGTGCGTGCATGTAAAATTAGGGTACTCATCTTACATCCGGGCTTTTTCCATGTAGGTTACTGCGCAGACCACGTGGTTTGGTGGGTCTGCGCAAGTGTGTGACGTCAATTCCGGTTTTCAGAATGACAAAAAAACTACCTCCGAACACAGAAGATTTCCAATTTTTTCAACATCCGGGTTTTCCCCGGCCCGGCCCGGCCCGGCCGCACGCCTGCGCGGGTTATTCGGGCGAGCGCGCGCGCGGATTATCCGGCCGGACGCCTGCGCGGCATCACCGGAAGTACGCGGGTGAATTTCGGGTCAAAAGGTCAAAGGTCACATCCAGGTCAAAAGGTCAAAGTTCACCCTTCCGGCAATGTTCGGCCCTCTCCGGGCCAATAGAGAGCTTTTATCCGCCCTCCCGAAGCACCCATGGAATGCACAGGGTCTCCGACAATATCGCCAGCACTATGCCCATGTTAAATGACGAGTGGGGAACCCTCAGTTTTCCCCAGTACCGTATTGGCACGAACAAATACACGAAACCTTGTAACTTATAGTAATAAACTTAATCTATAGGTCTTGGACGAGTCTCCACTCGCCGTCTTCCTGGTCTTTACCGGCACCTCGAACCTCTATAGTTTTTTTCACTCCACTTGTTGCTCTTGTAACTTGTAACTCCTCGTCAAAATTTTTATGCTGGAATGCCCGCTCTTATTATTATAGACCATTACATGTACTTGGTCTGTGGGCTGATTTCATTGGCTCTGTATTTCACTGCAGTGCTCCTGCACATTGATTGTTTACATTTGGCCCCATCCTAGGCCACTGATTGGCTACTTTCTCAACGGTGTTCAAGGCCAGTTTGACTGAATCCCCACATGTCTGTTATAGCCATCATGGCCGCTTGTTTTATGCTCATATAGAAACACACAAGACAGGTTTTTTTTGGTGAAATCTCATTTTGTTTTTTATTCAACAATAAATAACAACAACAACGTGAGAACAACCACGTGAAAACTGAAGCCCAGAACAGGGGCCTTGTACATTGAAATGATGAGCGGCCCAGTCATATACGAGTACATCTCGGTCCTCGGCCCCGGGGTACTCGTCAAACATCTGTACGATGGTAGATTAGGTTCTTCCACGGCATCGATGTTACACGTAAAACAAACAATATTGTCCGCACACGCTACTGGTCAGGCTTTGCAACGTTTGACTGTCCCAACACCACTTCCCTGTGCCTTGATCCATGAAGTCTGTTAAATCGGGGTTAAATCGGGATGCAGGCCGTACGGGTCAAAGTATTCGCCCTGCTGTTCTGTCAAGTACACAGCCACCCAATGTTCACCGGGCCGATCCATCGGGTCCGTGTTGAGAACGTAAGCAGCAGGATACACACGGCCTAATGGGAACACATCTCGGGCGAACATCCCTTGAAAGACCATACGTGTCCCTGGGTCATTATCCAGCACGGTGGTTATCTGGTCTGTATCCATGTTAGGAGGCAAAGTCACACAGGACGTTGCGCGCCTTGTCCACTTGAATGATGTTGTCAAACTCGGCGTAGCAGATCACATTAACGGTGCTTCGGAGGGCTCGTGCAAAGTGGATTTCCAACCGTAAATTGCCTTGCTTGGCCAGGGCCAGCGGATGGTCGTTCTCTAAGGTGGGGGTCAGATCGAAACAGAACAACGTGTATCCTTTCGCGTAGTCCTCCTCTTCGTGGTTGATTTGACCGGTGGCTGTAAACAGGCTCTGATAGGCTCGAATGAAATTGCCGCGCCCAAAGTTCGGTGTTAAGGCCGTGGCTGGGACCTGTTGTCCATCCACATGCAGGGCCACAAAATTGATGCCGAAATGTTTGAAGTCAAACGGGTTCTCTGGGTAGGCTCCGCTGAAACTGGTATTTTCCACACAGGTCAGGATCAATCGTTTGGGTATTTCCCCCAGGAACAGGTTTTCTTTGTTGGCGCTCATATTTCCAGCAGACACAGAGAACACTTTGGTTTGCACACGTCGGATAGGGTACTGGGCTGGTTTTGTTTCCAAGGCTTTGAGGTGTCCCAATTGAACGGCTGGATTCGGGTTCACTTTTCGGACATACAGGACTGCGTCTTGGATGATGATCTTATAGTCGGCTGCATGCCCCTCTACGTTAGTGGTCATCAAGGCGAAGGTCGGAGGCGCCCGTATCAGTCGGATTTCGATGGGGATTTTGTTCAAGTGGTACCGGTCTTGCATGAAAATGTCTGCGTGCAGTCGACCCATGAGATCCACCAAGACGCCGTTCGCGGTGAAAGCCTTCCGTTTGTTATATCCCGCATTGTCGTTCTCTGCGCCCATGTGCTCGGCTGTGTCCTGGTAGAATAAAGCGGCTATCAGCTGAGATTCTTCAGCCTCTCGTCCATACAACAACAGCGCCTCGATGTAGGTTCGATAGGGGTATGTGTTGGTCGAGTCACTGATGAGTTTGTCGCTGAGAAAAATATCCACCTGTTGAAACATAGAGTGCAGCCAGAGATTCGTCGGGCCCACCGTTGCTTGGCCGACGATTCTGGAGCCATCCTCATTGACGACCTTGGCTTTCACATACAAGTATGTATGGGCTAAATCCACATAGGCCGTATCCCCATTACTGATGGTGAACTCGATGGGCCCTGTTTCGCTGATGCTGAAGAGCGGGAGATGCTCCACCCATAATCCTTGTTCGGCACTGGTCTGTGTGGGCGGGACGGTCCACAAATCAAATTCACTGTTGGTGGAGGGGCAGCACTCTGCGTGGATTAAGGACATGTTTAAGAAAAGATATCCTGGGTCTTCGATGTACGTCGTCGCTGGGTCGGTCGTCGCCTGGTGCGTGGTCTCGGTGATGCAGGTCTTGTATTCCCTACGGTGCGTTGTGCTTTGGCGACCAAGACGCCTCCTACTTCTTTAGCTCGGCGTTTCAAGGCTTCTTTGGGTGCCGTACCACCCAAGACATCACCAGCGACTTGCAGTCCACTGCGTACCGCTTGTTTACCGATCGCTTTCACCCCATGCGTAACCAAGGGCAGGAAAGTTTTGACGATGCTCCCGAGTATGTTCCCCAGCCCATGTCCTCGTTGCATGCGTGCACCTGCGAATACCGGAAGGCCACCCCCGGCCTGTTGGGCATAATAGTCCATATAGCTGCGTGCATCGCACTCGTAAGGCACCTTCATTAAACCAAGTGGGTAGAACGTGCTTGTCGGAAATGAAGTGTCAGCACCACATTCCCTCGTTGGAATGCCACCGGTCGTCCCGTGTGATTTATTATATCCACCGTGATAGTGTTGATGTCGGTTTGTCGTACGGGTAGGTAGAGCATATGGGTGAAACTGTGGGTGACTTGATCTCCACACTTCTTTTTAATGGGGACCACCCGTAACAGAGGTGTGTTGATATCGCTCACGATGTGGTTGTCGACCACGTCTGAGTAGACGTAGAGTCCGTACATACCCGACTTCATATCCATCGGGATCTGGCCATGGTCCTCGGATGGACCCATGTAGTTCGGGTGAGCGAGACCGCATTTGCTGTAGGATAGGACTCAGTACGACACTCACGTTGGCGGTGAGGATGATCTGTGCCTTGTCGTTGTGTGCGTTGTAATCGAAGTCCACGTGATTCTTGAAGGGAAAGGTTTTTATGGGGTTTGAAGTATTCGTGACCTCCCGTATAGCCTTATAATGCAACAATCTTGTCAGCCTCTGTATGAACTCCTTGGGGGCATCGTATTGGCCTTCGGGGAGGGTGAGTCGGGTGTCTTTTTCTTCGTACGTCACCTCGTACCACACTTCATTGGCTCGCACGTTGTACCACGAGTAAGGGTATTGGATATCCACGAGTCCACATTCCCAGCGTCCAGGTAAATGCAACGGTTGCTATAACTGGGTCACGTACTTGGCCAAGGTGTTGTCAGGAAACACATCCAGCGAACTGTTACTGGGTAGGCTGAGGTAAAACATGGCGACTGAGCTGTCCTGCTGCTGCTGTTGGTTTTAGTGGGTGTTTCAGGCCTTGGACGGTTGTGTCCGGTGTCGTGTTCGTCGCGGTGACTTGCTACGTGTCACGACAGTGGAGATGTCAGGTGTCTTGATCAGGGGTGGTTTTTTAAAGGGGTGAAAAGAAGGTGCCCGTCGTTATGGTGTTTTCGGGGGTGACTCCGGTTCCCGCTCGGCTTCTCAAGTGTGTGGAGAGAGTCGTTGTGCGTGCACTGGCGAGTCACGCTGCATCCAGGCCCAGCGCTGGGGGTTCCCCACAAATTCCTGTGGTACATGCATGTCTTTCAATCCTTGAGCAAAGACCTCCCATCCTCAAGGATCCGTGTGCCACCTGCGTTGACGCATCAGGTCATTCACTAAATCTGTCACGTGGGTACCGGGGACCACCTGATTCTGTACCAGTAGTTCACCTTTATCATTCCAAGTCATGTTAGGATTCTGTTCCATCCGTTGTAATACCAGGCCAGCTTGTTTCTTGAACGATGCAGGTACACTCTTCAGGATTTCGTCTTCTACCCACTGTGGGGCTGTGGGTGGTACCCCTGGTAATGGCGGTTGTTGGAGCGGTGCTGAGTTCGGCGGTGTGTCGCGTGGTGGTGGTGGTGGTGGTGCTGGGGTAGAGAGGGTTTTGTATTGGTCCATGAACGTCCGTACCGTTGAAGCGTCTCATTGTACCGTTGTACTTTCTCACTGTCGCTTAATCCCGGTCTTTGTAAGATCTGTTGCATCTCTTCATTGAGGGTGTGTATGGTCTTCACCGTAGGTGGGACATGGTAGGGTGATTGGAGGTTTTGAAGATGTCGCGGTTCGACGAGGACTATTTTTTTCGTGTGGTATATTGTCGGCCGAAGAATCCACCCAATACTGGACCCAACGCTGAAGCGGCCAACGGCGCTAAGATGGCCCCGAGAAAGCCGCCTTTTTGTAACACCTTTTTCTTTTGTGTTTGAGAGACTCACTTCTGGACTAGGGTTCGGAGACCTGTCTTATGCTTGGCCAATTTGGTCTTCTGAGCCGGAGTCAGTGGTACGTTGCCTTTTAACAGGTTGTACCCGATCTCGCACAGACAGCGTACAAGGTCAGGATCCGCGCCGCGTACAATGGTTCGGACCAACTCGGGTGGGGCCGTCTTCAATACACGGAGCGTCGGGGCGTGCTTCCGTACTCGCGGAGACATCATGTACAACTAATGCTATAACCCACAACTCTGCCCTTTTTATTCTTTTGCGGGCTACCTCCTGAATATTGAACAGAGACAAAGTCAACCATGATGTTGTATTAATTATTTTATTATCCCCATCATCAAAAAAACACCCCAGCTGGGGGAGCCACTGGGGTGTGTTTACATTATTTTTGCATGTAGACGTGGTGGGTCTCTCCGGGAAAGATTCTGGTCCGTAGTCGAAGGTGATCGGGGGTGGCTTGCTTGAGGTCGAAGAGCATATACCCGTGCTGAGGGGTTGTCGCATCTTTAAAGGCTTCCAACGCAAACGGTGTGCGGCCGGATACATCTGTCTCGCCAGGTGCAGCAGTTGAGTGGTATCTCTCGGGTTTTTGAAGACCACCAGGTAGTGGGCATTTAAGCTGATGTTCCGATGTTCTTTGTTTTTACTTAACAGATTCTGCACAATGTAGATGATGCTGAGCCGTCGATGATTGCTGCCTTTGGTAAAGAGTTGGGTGACCCGCGCATCCGCCTCCGCCGTGAGATCATCCAGAACCACCAAGGTGTCCGGTTCCAAATCGGGCAGGTTGGATAGGCCTTCCACGAACGTGATGTGGGGCATTGCTGCATACGCTGTCTGCCATTCTCCGTAACACCACACGACTGCAATGGGTGGGGTGATCATGCTGTCGGTGTTTTGAAAGAGCTTCCTGACGATGACGCAAGTGAAGGGATGCTGCCACCGAGGGTCCATGGTTGGAGGTGGATCCGCTGGCGTGGTAACCCGCTCTTGTAAATTTGGTACGAGTGAACTGGGGTGGTGGTAGATACAACAACAACGTCGGTCGCCGTTGTCGATGGGCGTTCACTGAGTGAGTGATGAAATCCGGTGGGTTTTGAGACGTAGTGGTTGTACTTGATGTAGAGGTCGATATGGGCTGTATACTCGGTGTGGAGCTCGATGTGGCTTGTAGACGTGGTGTGGTGGTGATGACTGGGCTTGTTTCGATCACGGGGTTGACTGGTGTAGAGAAGGTCTGTAGACTGGTTTGGCTGCCACTCACAGCTGAAGTTCTAAGTTGGTTAAGTAGAGTGCTGAGATAGGCTACGTCGTAAAATACACCTCCGTACAATACACTCAGCAGGGTTAGCAATATCACCACAAAGCCCACGTGCGCTTTGCGCGTTTTGGGAGACGCTGTGTTGAGAGGCAGCTGCTGTTTGTCCATAGCACCGTGTTCATGGTCAAACGTGGAATGAAGGATGACGGTAGTGGTGTCTGGCTTTATAGTGGTTTCACCTGGTTGGCCGCGACCCAGGAATTGAAGGAACTGGGCCAGCCTTGCCATTTGACGAAATGAAACAGTTTGCCACGTCGACGTTCCGTTTTCAAAATCTGCTCCACCGTGTAGTAGTCTTCCTTTGTTTTACGACAGGCTGTGATTCCGTCTCGTAAAACGTCCCTAGCAACGGTTCCCCTTGAAGATCTTCCCGTTCATAGACTCGCCGCTGTCGGGATAGGCGCCGTTTAATCAGGAAGTGCTCATCGCTCCAGTTGGGCAAGTAAATTTTCTCAAATTGACCTTTGACTTTACTGATCCGTACAGGGCCCCCGACCTTGAACACCTCCTTCGGCGTTCGCTGCGATTGTCTGGGATACAAGACACGCCGGACTATACTCCGGTGATAGGCTCGATTGCAACCACTCACAAGTTTCGGGAGAACATCGATGTACCGCCTTGTATTCTTGTAGGTGAAATATTTATACATGCGGCCTTTGAATGTCCTGTTGAACCTTTCCACAACGGAAGCCTTGGTCTCGTTGTACGTATGGAAGAAAAACACCTTCTGGATTTTCAGAAACTGTTGGAACGGTCTGTTGAGGAATTCCATGCCTTCGTCGGTTTGCAAATACAAGGGTTTGCGCCCGGTGTTGAAGATGTCCTTGAACGCCGCTATGAGATTCGCCCCCGTTTTCGTCCGGATGGGTACCACCCACGTATACTTCGACAGGATATCGATGCACGTCAAGATATACCGATTCCCATCGTTGTGTTTGGCAAAGGCGCTCATATCGACCAAATCCGCTTGCCACTGGGCATCTAGTCCTCCCACGATGACCCGGTCTCGTAGAAAATGGCGACGGACAGATCGATGTAAGGTATAGGTGTCTTGTTTTTTTAACCAATCTCGATGTTGGGCACGTTGTATCCCCTGGGGTTTGGCCGCTCGATAGAGAGCCGACAATGGACTATAGGCCGTCGGACTGCCGGGACTGTAGTATAAGTTATCCAACACCTTCTCCCAGCTCTTCATGGTGACAAATGATGATGGACCCTGGCTCTATCGTTTATTTATAACGGCTATATTTTGGGCCAGAGTTTCTTTCTGATTTTCTTCGTTGGCTTCTGCCAGCACATTGTCCATGGTAAATGACCAGCCCAACTCGTCTGATGACCGCTCTTCCTCCGTAAGCACTTGATCCACATCTGCCACGGCATCTACCAATGAAGACCATAGAACAGAGTGAAGGGTAAAATGCACTGCCGAGCCGAGCCGAGCCAATTGAGCAACATCGTGGCACAAGTGGATGAGGTCGCCGTCCAGTTCACCAGTTTGAACACCCGTTTGAATTTGGTCCAGCCCACCCGGGACAAACGAATGTTAGCCGGGTACGGTTGTGTAGGATCCGCATCACCGATGTCTTCCACCTCCTTCATGATATCGACCTTATCCGCATAGACGTGCAGGAAAACCTCGGGGGTCAAGCTGAGAAACGCCAGTATTATATGCTCCGTCATGGTCAGTACGTGAATGGTACCAGATTTCACTATCTCTCATATTTATAGGGAGAAAAAGTTTATGACGTGAGATCAAATGATCGGGTGGTCATGTCACTGGGCTTACAGTCTAGCCGGATAATCAATGGCATCGTCGCCTGCCTCCGCTTCATTGCTACGTTTGGCAATTTGTTTACTGGGTTCTGCCGCCGCTTCACTCAAGGCCCGATCCCACTCCAACTGAAGTCCGGTGTTCCTAGCGATCCAAGCTCGTCCGTTGTAAACAGCTGGTTCACGATAGGCACCACTTTCTCGAAGGCTGTCCACAGATCGGGGTCTAGGGTGAAGCCTCGCGTAGGGTCTTGGTAACGGCCCAGGCGTGGGAAGAAGGGTGCACGGTGTACGTAGATGGCATTGTCTATGTGGATGAGGTTTACGTCGAGCTCACCGCTCAACACCCGTTTAAATTTGGTCCAGCCGCCACGGTGTAGCGTAACCGTATTCGATACGGTCTCAGCGCGCGACCAGCAAACATCTCCACGGTCTTCAACGATGGTGAATTTATCGTCATAGACGTGTAACCCCACCCGGGATGTAAGGGGAAGGATGGCTCGTAGGACTGGTGACATGGCTGACCCAATGACGAACGGTGAATGACACACACTCTGACTGTCTCTCGTATTTATGGTCAGGTCCCTCGGTGACATGGTTGACCCAATGACGATCGGTTAATGACGTACACTGTGACTGACCCTCGTATGTATCGGTTGCACAAAAGCGCATCTGTGGAGGCTCTGAAGAGTCGTTCTTTTTCTGTCGCTGTCGTTGTCATCGCCACAGCGTCAGGGTCAATAGGGCAACGACCATTACTAGGCCAACGAGCCGTCGCTGGTTCCGGTGTGAGCGCTCGTGGTCCACAGTCCGGGCTTCAAGGATGGCTGTCATAGTCCAGTAGTGGTGAGTGATAGCACACCTCTCCATCGAGTGTACTCTGTCGAGTACCGCTTCTGTGAACTCTTTCAGGATCTGGCGTCGCCCCTCGTTAGCGTCGCCATCTGCGAACATGGACCGAACCACTGCTCGGTAACCCGTGAGTGAATTAACCACGGTCGCATGCTGTAAAATGCGAGTCGCATAGGGATGGGTGTCCATCATGGCTCTGCAACCGTAGGAATGGGGGTGTGGGATTCAGAGAGACGTGTTTTATAGACCATGTCACACATGCGCACCTATACGTAGCTCCACGGGTGTAGTCCGTGATACGTACTATTCTGATTGGTTAGTCCAAAAAGAGAGCAACAACAAAGATTACAGGTCAATCCTTTTATTAGCCCCCCCATCACAGCACATCCACGCTGGAGGAACCGCTATGGGTGTGTTTACATGCGGATGTTAAAGGTTAAAAGGTTAAAAGTTAAAGCTCTTGTCGGCAGTTAAAGGTCATTTCTGGTCACGTGACAGTAAACATGGAAAAACCCGGATGTAAGATGAGGACCCGGATGTAAACCCACAGTACCCGGATGGAGCACGGAGGAACGACAGGAAAAACCCACTGGGAAACCCGGATGTTGACAAGGTCCCGGATGTAAAATCCACTGGCCACACACACACACACACACACACAGACACACACACACAGACACACACACACGCGCGCGCGCTCAGTCGTACACCAGTACATCTCGGTCCTCGAGTTGGAGGTAGATGAACTGAAGGGAAAAGGGAAGCGGCCTGGCCGTTTCATCCGACACTCTGTCAACCACCAAGATGTTCACTTGCACAACTTGCCAGCAGCAGTTTACTCGCCTAGATAATTTACGACGCCACGAGGCCTCCACCCACAACGATGCACGGTATATTTGTATAACCTGCGCACGGTCATTCAATCGGGAAGATCATTTACTGCGCCACGAACGCTCATTCCACGAGGGGACGACGGAACAACGTAACGATTGTGGTCAAATCTTCAGCACCAACGTTTGATTCATACCCCGTCTCTACGGTTTGGGCGACAACTTCCCACTAAAGAGGCACCGAGGAGGGTCAGACCCAGTGAAGATAAGCCCGGGGAGACGAATGCCACTGATGATGCGATCAAAGAGAGCCCGCCTATACCCACAGTTCAGAAGAGCCTAGATATCCAGCCAGTCCCTAGCATTACTGCTGCCAGTCATACGCCTGACGACATCGAACATTTTCTGGAACATGCAGTGGATGTTCCTAGCGATCTGTTACAGGACGCCGATCCAGCGAGTGACATCTATCTTCGTCAATGACCCATGATACGGCACTGTTTCTACCGTGATCGCCCTATTCCAGATATCTACAATTTCCCACTGACCGACCTCGCCCGTCTACGCAGCTTCCCAGCTACGTGCAGCTACGTACATCTTCAATGACCAAGCTACGGTCTTCAAATTGAATGTGGCTTTCGGGTATATCTTACGTCACAAAGAGACGGACCAGTTACGGTATTATTATGCCAATAATAACAGCCATGTGTTTGACCAGCCGTTCACCATCATCAACCGAGCGTCGCTAGAGACGATGCTGGAGAAACTGGACACCGTGGATCCCTTGAGATGGGCACAACGTCAACGCCCCAACACACAATGGGTCGTAGAGAGGGTGAGCAATGTTACGTTCTTCGTTACCAAGCTGACCGACCACCCTCATCGTTACCCCTGCACTGATGAATAGCATAACATGCCGTATATACTCTCTATGTCTACATGCTGATTGTTAACATGAGCTCAGTAAACATTAAATGTGACGGTGCGTTAAATAATAAAACATGGGGTTTGATATTTCAATTTGTTTTGCTGTGAACATACTAAACATACCCAGGGCGCCTCCCTCAGCCTGGGTATGATGTAACATTGGAGATAATAAACTGTATGGACATTGCTGAACTTGTTGTTATTCACGACAACAGCTATCCGCTATACTTGGATGAAATATATACCCCGATGTGATATAGTGCCCTTGCACACTTCCGAAACGTCCCTTTAGGCCGCTCGCGCGCGGGTGCGGCCAGATAACCCGCGCAGGCGTGCGGCCGGGCCGGGCCGGGGAAAACCCGGATGTTGAAAAATTGGAACTCTTCTATGTTCGGAGGTAGTTTTTTGGTCATTCTGAAAACCGGAAGTGACGTCACACACTTGCGCAGACCCACCAACCCACGTGACCTGCGCAGTAACCTACATGGAAAAAATCCGGATGTAAGATGAGTACCCTAATTTTACATGCACCCAGGCCCCGATAAGCCCAGAGACCGATATTAGCCCCCCACTAGACAGGGTTGATAGAAGTTTTCCCCTATTGTAGGAGTATAGTCCGTGTTTCGCTTTTTATATTTTTTTCTGGAGAAACTTACATACACCACCCTGTGTCCAGACCCCGATAAGCCCGGGGACCGATATTAGCCCTTTGGGATAGGGTTGATAGGAGTTTTCCCCTATTGTAGGGGTAAAGTCCGTGTTCCGCTCTTTATATTTTCGGGACAAATCATAATTTACATACACCCACTCCCCCCACCCTACCTCTCTCAGCAGGCCCCGATAAGCCAGGGACAGATATTAGCCCTTTGGGATAGGGTTGATAGGAGTTTTTCTCTATTGTAGGGGTAAAGTCCGTGTTCCGCTTTTTATATTTTCGGGGACAAATCCTAATTTTACATACACCCACCCATGACTGGATAGCCCTGGAGGAACGCTTCACTTTGATACCTCACTCGACCCTATCGGTCCACTAGGGGCCCCTCTCGTCCCTGAAGATTGCCGAACATTCTCACGAAAACCCACGTATTCGGGACTACCTTCTGTCCGCGGAGGCAGACCGCATCACCGCCAGACCGCATCACCGCGGAGGAATACATCCCTCAGGTCACGCCCGATTCACCCAGACCGGAAGTGACGTCATACTTGTGCAGAATACTCCTGCGCACACCTCCCATGATCTCCCCAGAACTCCTGTGCGCACGCCGCAAAATTGCCACAGTCGCGCATGCGCACTGACACCAATGCTACTCGAAATG
>JAVTVY010055177.1:0-31742 GCA_036873755.1 Hanleya hanleyi
TATTGTCGTCATCATGTACGGCTGTCCGTCCGTCCGTACGTACGTCCGTCCGTCCGTTACCGCGATATCTACAAAACCGTTTCATGCATGGCAACCAAACTTGTTACATCTATTTATCTTCACGTAAATCAGAAGCCTATCGAAAATGAGTCATCTCGGACAATATTTTGCAGAGTTATGCCCCTTTTTACAAATAAAAATCCACTTATGATTTGTTATTGTGATAATTTCAGAACCGTTCCATATACAATATCCTAACGTGATACAGTTGTTTCTCTTGACCTGAACTAGATGCCTATCGAAAGTGAGTCGTGTCAGAAAGTATTTTGCAGAGTTATGCCCCTTGTCTAATAAAATCCACTAATTCCTGTTAAGTTTGCATATAATTTCTATATCATGTTTGTGTACTATCACATTTATTTATTGATTGGATGACTGATTTATTGATTTATTCTCTTACACAATGCGAAGAATGCCTGCAAATCTGTTTTGAAAATGACACTAGATGCCTATCGAAAATGAGTAATTATAATAAACAAAATTTATTCACAACATGATTTGTAGTTTTACTTTTTTGTTTTGCTAACAACCTAACCTAACAACACTTTTTAGTTGCCACACGTCATTTTATATTCCCACCGCTTAAATGTTTCCCAAATTTGGCTCTCTTCTAATGATTTCCATTTCAGCAATTTTAGTTGTGTTTACCAAGATATGACAAACGTATATCTATAGTGTATGTATTTATTCCAGAAACAAATTAATTTAAGGGGAGGAAAACTTCTTTTTTTTTTCAAATAAAGTACATTTACAATACCAGGGGTAAATATTTCTTCCCACAAGCCAATCAATTGGTAGAGACACCCTTACATTATAATAGCTGGGGTTCAGAGCCGAGGGGTTTCGATAGCGCAGCTTCATGTTTATTATTAAACTAGATCCAGTTAAAGAGACTTTTAATTATTAATCAATAATTTAAAAAAAAAATGTTTCTTTTCAATGTGAATAAATCATGTGAAGTTCTTTAACACAACTAACTAACTACTACGATGTGTCTAAAGTTTAGTTACAATATTGACACTTTTAAGCTTCATCAGTTGAAATAGTGTTGTCTAATATATATATAAAAAAAAGGGCTCTTATTTGAAAAAAAATTGCCGGCGAGCGGGGGGCGCTGCCCCCCTCTCCCGCTCTCCACCCGCTCGCACGCTTCGCGTGATCGGGTGCAGGGGCTTCGCCCCAGCACATGGATGGTACTTGGGATAAGTTCAGACTTTTTTTGGAGGTCCATTCCCATGCCTGCTTTATGTATGTTAAAACATACATAAAGTTGAGGGTTTATTGCTGCTTTTGCTGGATATTATGTAAAATAACTGTCAGATTTGTTAAGTTTTGCTGCAGTAGATCTCAAATTCTCATATAAAATTGTGATTTCCCATCATAGAAAGCCATCAGGTGGTTGGGTGCCAGCTGGTTGCCACAGGTTCCCATTGCTTCAATGCATTTTGCTGAGAAGCAACAGTAACTTGATAATGTGGTGTTTAGGAATGTACATGTAATTACTTTTGTCTTTTACTTTTGTGAAGTTGAATAATTAACTCCAAAACAGGAGGCGTTTATGTGTTTCTGTCTGGATTTCAGATCCCAGACATTCTGAAACTTATTGCTTTATGTCCTGCGGGTGGTTGGGTGTGTTCAGATTCCTGTTGCTTCAATGCATTTTGCTGAGAAGCAACTAGGAACTTGATAAGCACTGTAGTATCACTTGTGTTTATTGCACCATGTAAGCGTCCTGTCTGTGTCTTGTGCGCTGTTCTCAGTGTTTTATAGGGTGGATGGAGGGTGTCTGGTTCCATGCTGGAAGTCTCCACCTCTATCTGTGTCTTTCAACCCCGATTAAGTGAGTAGCAGCAACCGGCAGCAACTATACCTTAACAGTTTATCTGGCTTAAATCTGTGCTTATTGATCAACTACCTCCTATAAACCCCATCACAAATCTGGTGTGCAGTGAACCCACAGCTAACATTGTCCGACAACCATCAAGCCTACTGACAATCCATGAGTTAGAACTGCCTTCACTTTTTTGTCCAGCCATCCAGTCATAGTCAGATTGTCAACATATCAGTCTGAACAACAACTGAACTGTATACCATTGTCAATGATGAACTAAAACTATTCAAACAATAATTGTGAAAATCTGTTACGCAGTGTGATCGCATCTCCCTGTATAGCTGATCGTTAATCAACAAGTTATTTTATTCCACAACATGATTGAGTAATCCTAACCGCTTAGTCTACAGCATGAATACACTGTGTGGCACATCTCTGAGCTTGACCCTTGATCGGCAAGCTGTCTCCGGCCATGAAGAGGAAGATACCACCTGACCAGGTAGGGTACGACGACCCCCTCAGACTTGTACACCGTCGAAAACCCAAAGCAACCAATCAGTCAGGTCCACAAATTATACTCTAAATAAATCAAAGGCTGTTCGAAAGAAGCTGGAAGCTTCCAATAGGAACCTCCCAGTGGATATCAAATCGAGACACAACACGCTTACTATGCAATTTTCAGCAGCCGCATATGAAGTGTACAAAGCTGCCACCAGACTGCATTTTCAGCAAAGTATTGACTTTAGCCATAAACTGGAATTCAAAAGAGATCTTAGTGGCCTAGTTGTTGAGGAATCAATACCTGTCAAGCCAGCTAGCGGAGGCAGACAACTCTTCCGGATTAATCTATATCATACCACAAGCAGTGTAGCGATCAACGGTCACGGCCCAGATCAGTTTATCACCATGCATATGCCTGAAATACTGAAGATTACAGAGAGTACCCCCAATACAGAAGATATTAACAATAAGATCAGGTCATTCTGCCAAGTTTATCTCGAAAAGGAGAAGACTAACGTCCAGACAGATAAGCATGTGCGCAAACCTATACCAGAGAAGCAAACTGCGACCCCTGTGAATTACTCAGGAAATCTGAACCTATTATCCACATCCGTGGATGTTCAGCCAACTCGTGCAGCAGTATATGCAACCGATGTCACATTGGACATCAGTATTTTCCAACCAATCACATCTGGCACTACCCTCCAACAGACAAGTAATCATGAAACCCTACATGTACCCCCTGCCTGTTCATCCAACGACAATATTCCAAGCAGGTCATATGGGCAAGACTGTGAACTGGAAAGAAGACTACCACTACAGCAAGCAGCTCAGGAAAATCCAACTCACCAGAGCAATATGCAGGACTCTTCCATACCAGGAACTGCCCTACAGCTGCAGAATAATATCCAGTCCCCACCAGTACCAGCTGCGCCACTCTATGTACCTCCACATGCCAGACGTTCGCCCAGTGGCAAAATCATGCTTCCCCAGCAGTTCACCCGCAGGCCTATCAATATTGACAATAACACCTTAGTAAAACTGTGCCCTAGCATCCCTCAGATGAACCAAATGGTGATTGACATGGACATCAACAGACACGATGAGAGCCACGAAGGAGAACAGGACCCAGCCCTGATACGCCCTGTCTGTGCCAGAAACGTCCAGGGAACCACTATATGGTGTGATACATGTCATCTCTGGATACATCAAATCTGTGAAGGCCTCACGGACGAACAGTTTCAAAGACTTCAACAATCTGATCAAGAATATCAGTGTCATGGCTGCTCTGGTGCCCAAGACCAACTGGAGGGAACAACCAACTGCAGGCATGAGATGCAACACAGACAGTGGACCAAACCACAGCCAAACCATAGTAAACGCACCAACAAATGACAGACCAAGTAATGATTCCCAGAGACCAGTGAGGAATGCACTTGTGTCTAGAAGTCTGAATTCGTCAAGTATCACCCAGGGAAGATCAAGTCCTCAGCATGGCAGACCTGTAGTGCCTGGGCCTCCAGCAGTTGAACAAGTTTTTCCACATCGAATAACCCCAGACAGAATCAACAACTACAGTCACTTGATCTTCTCGCAAAGACGCTGACTGACCAGGAGAAACATCTGAATAATTGGGAAAAAACACTAAAGAAGAAACAATTTGAACTGACAAATGTGGAGAAGCAATTAACTACGGCCAAATCAAAGATAATTTCCCTTGAAAATCAACTAGAGGATGCAGAGAAAACAATCCAGCTTCTGCGTACAAATCTACTTCTTGCTCAGAGTGAGAAATCTGACCGCACTGTTCGTGAGGATGAGCAGATGAAAAACTCACAGACTCACCCTATACATGGAAATTCATATATCAGCCAAGCAAAACAGCTGGAGGACAGACTACAGGCTTTAGAGTTGGAACAATTGAAGACAAGAATATCTCGGCTAGAGCAAAACAGTGGTAACCAAGGTCTACTACAATCTCCAGCCTTCTCGCCATTTCAACATCCTATGATGATTCCACCGATGATGTGCCCACCAAATCCATACTTCCTTCCACCCATGCCAATAGTCGCACCGCAATACCATCATACCATGCCTAACCAACAGACTCCTCCGACCAACCAGTATCCTCACCACCAAGGCCCCAGAAACCGAGCTGCCAAACGAAAAGGCAAACCCCAGCATCATAACGTTGAAGAAAGTGCCGTCAATCACAGTCAAACTCATGTAGTCCAACCAAGCAAGGCAAAAGGCTGTGATCTACAGCGATCCAGCGTCACCCTCACTCCAGGTGGTACCATGCCTCATGCAAATAGCCAGACAAACTACCTCGGTACTGAACCTGATGAAGCCACTATAAACCAACCGTGCAAACCTGTCCAGCAGTCTTTTTTTAGGAGTGCGCCCGGTAACAAACTGTCCTCCCTAGCAGAAACATATGTTGCAGATCAGACGTCTACAGGTACTATCATCAAAGAGACACCTACAGTTACTACCATCAAATTGGCTACACTCAACGTTGAAAATTTCTACACAAACAAAGCTTATCTTGACAAAGTTGTCCAACAGATGGATATTGTTGCCATCCAAGAACATTGGCTATATAGCTTCGAAAGACAAAAACTTGAACAGTACTGTGAGGACGAAAACTGCTCTGTCTTCATCAAATGTGTCGATGATGATGATCCTATCTCCCCAATTCAACGACCAAGAAGCAAGGGAGGCGTCGCCCTCATATGGAAATAGGAGATGTACTCTCTTATTGAAAAGATTCCTGACGGTGGAGACAGAGTGTGTGCAATAATCCTGAAAACGGGCATAACAGACTACTGTGTCATTAATGTGTACCTACCCTGCAGAGGTTCCAGTCAGGCTCCAGTCCTCCTGGGGGACATGAATGCATCCCTCCTCAGATCTCCGCTATTAGCAAGAGACCGCAGCTTTGCCAAATTCTGTGGCGACCTTGCCCTTGGAATTGCCAATGACTACCCAAAAGACCTTACTTACCACCATGCCGGGGGTAAATCCAGCATCGATTATATCCTCCAATCAGTCAACCAGCTGGTAAAGAATATCCGTGTTTCCAGTCACGATCCGTGTAATACTTCACCTCATAGTTTAGTGTCCGCGACAATGGACATCTCCTCTGCTCCACCACCCGAGCGATCAGAGAATCCAGTGCTGAAGTGTCAGACCGATAAACTGGGACAAAGTTGATGTGACCAAATATCAAGAACTATTAGAGGAACGACTTGATATCATGATTGATACTACCTCCTTGGCCACCATTGAACTTACAGTCGACAACATCAGCAATATCCTGACAGAAACAGCCAATGAGTGTGCGCCAGCACGGAAGATCATAAAAAAAAAAAAAAACTACTGAAGCCCGGAACTAAACAAACTGTTAAAGATTAGCAAGCAAGCCTTTTGGGAGAGGAAGTGTAGTGGGAGACCTACTAACCCGGATAATGCAGCATATCAACATATGATATCAAAGAAGAGAGAATTTAGAAGAGCACAGAGACAAGGGGCTGCTATGAACAGAGACGAACTCTATATAACCATTATGAGGGCATCGACCTACAACCAAAAACTGTTCTATCAACTAATAAGGCCCCAGAGAAGCACAGGGAGACGTAAACTCTCTGAGTTAGTGATAGACGACCTGCATCTGTCTCATCCTGACGACATCCGGTAACAGTTCGAACAGTTGGCCCAGCCCCTCGACAACACCATCTTTGACGAAAAATACAACCACCAGATAGAGCTAAACAGACTACTTATACAGAAGATCTGCCGAGAAACCAAAAGTATTCCCCCAACTGTCATCGAAAGCCAAGTTACCGAGGTGGTGGCAGATATGAAAAATGGCAAAGCAGCTGACGAATCAGGGATATCGGCCGAACACCTTAAAAATGGTGGATCAAAGATCATCGAAATTCACAAAATTGCTCAACAGTCTATTTAAACTGGGAAAAGTGCCGGAACAGTTCAAACATGGCTTGATCACACCAATCTACAAGAAGCATGGTAAGCCACTAATGAACCCGGACTCGTATAGGAGAATAACTGTGACCAGCATAATTGGCAAAGTAGCAGAGAAATCACATCCCAAGTTGAATAAAAACATACTAGACCTAAACCAAAATCGCCTACAGAGAGGCTTCACAGAAAAAACTTCAGCCGTCAACGCTGCTATTCTTCTCACCGAGGCCATCGCTGAAGCTGAAGACCAAAAGAAACCATTGTATGCTGCCTTCATCGATGCATCTAAGGCATTCAACGTTGTCTGGCACGATTCTCTGCTAGAAAAATTCCACCACTTAGGAATTACCAACCGAAACTGGAGCTTCCTCGACAACTGGTACACCAAACTCAATTCCCAGGTCAGATGGGAGGGATCGTTATCCAGACCATTTATGGAGCGCCATGGTGTCCGCCAGGGTGGAGTTTGGTCTCCTGCCTACAAAGTTTTCCTCAATCCCCTGCTGAACACTATATCCACCCACAGAACTGGACTGATAATTGGCTCCATCCATTGTGGAGCTATCGCACTGGCAGACGACCTAGTGTTCCTGTCCGACTCTACTATTGACTTACAAGTGCTGCTCAACATCCAGGGTACATATACTGGAAAGGAACGTTACCTGGTTAGTGATTCCAAGACAAAGACTATGACTCTAAATCAACCCAAACAGAAACAGGAGCTCACCATGACACTTAATGACAATCTGATTGAAGAGACAACAGAGTATGAACATGTAGGTGTAAGAAGAGGACCTTGCACGTCCAAAAGTGTCACCGCTAATGTTGTGAATAAAATTCAGATGGCAAGACGCACTACACATGCGCTCATGAGCTCCGGGTTTCACGGGTTTAACGGAGTCAACCCGATGGTCTCTTTCAAGATGTGGAATACCTACGTCCTACCACGGTTACTGTACGGCTTGGACAGTGTCGTCCTCAAACGTGCTGACATTAATCTCCTAAAAAATCACCACAAACAGTTATTGAAGCAAATACAACACCTCCCAGAAAGAACTGCCACCGAAGGACTGTACATACTCCTGGGAGCTCTGCCAATTGAGGCCGAACTGCATAAACGCAAGCTCACCATGCTGAGTAACATTCTCCGACAATCAAGCATCGAAAGAGATCTGGCCATCCGACAGCTCGCCATCAAGGAGTTAAGTTCAAAGAGTTGGTTCATCGAAGTACAACACATCCTCTACAAGTACGATCTACCTTCTGCTCATGATCTACTACAATGTATGCCAAGCCAGTCCAAATGGAAAAAGGATGTAAACACAAGTATCAATGAACTCTGGACTGAAACAATTAAAAATGGTGCAAACAACAAGAAAACTATGAAATACCTCAACAAAGACAGCTTTAAAAGTAATATCCGCATGCGTGCTGGTCAAGTGTTGGGTTTGACAAAGTAAATGTGAAAAAGCAGGCATCAAGGCAAAACTCATGTTAGGGGTCTATGTTCTCCAGGAAAACAGATCAAGATTCAATCAGTTTCAAGTCAGTGACATATGCCCATTGTGCCAACATGAACCAGAAAATATTACTCACTTTCTGTTGACCTGTAAAACACTTGAAGAAACCAGAAAGCCATTTATCCAGAGCTTACAATCAAAGATCATGGACAGTCTTGGAGCAGCTTGTTGGCATAAGCTGCTCCACTCGCCAACATTATTAGTCCAGCTCATCTTGGACTGTTCAACCTTCATCGAGATACAGGCATGTATCGACTCTACATGTGTAATATGCGCCCTGGAGTCCATCAGCAGAGGATTGTGCTATGCTCTACACAGCCAGAGATGTCAAACTTTGGGGATTAGTCTACCGCCGTGAGGTGTAATATATGGTGCTCCATTTTGCGTATCGTGTTATCCGCGCTGCATGTATAATATTGAACTGTATAACATGTGATTACACGTACTTGCGTGGTTCTCCAGATACTGGACGAAAGTAACTGAACTGAACTGCTGCTTCAAAGAATTCTTCTTTGAAGTAGCAGGAACACAACTGGGCTGGGTGGTGCTTAGTTGGTTCGTCGTGATCTAGCTGAAATATTGTTGAAAGCGACGTTAAATTCTATTCACTCACTCACGCTTTGTCCTTTTGAAATAATATATTTCAACAAAAACTATGTGTGTTCATTATTTTCCACAAAAAATGCAGTTTTATTTCAAATAAAAATCAGTAAACTCACAGACACGTTCATAATTTTCAATTGACGTTTGCAAAATGATAGTGCAAATGGCGATCGATGTTTCGATGAACAACAACAACCACATCAAATAAAAAAAGTGGACAAAGCTACGTAATTTCCAAAGACTGTAAGCATATATTTCTTTGATTACAATGCCCAGAAATAAACGATGAATACTCATTTATTCATGGACATTTGTCAGAATAAACTCCTCTCAATGAGAGACTTCGCTGAATTGCGAAGATTTTGAGGATTTCTTTTTCTGTCAATTATTTCAAGGCATGTATCTCCCCTTTCACGCAGTTGTTTTCCATGATCAAGGTCACGTTGGAGAGATCATTTCATCATGTTCATGGGCTTTCCCAATCTATTCATAGTTACGATGGATGGCTAATGTTACGAAAGCTACGATTGGATATAAAAATGATTCATCTGATTAGTCTGGTCGTATGTACCAATGAACCACGCCGACACTTCAGCGCTTCGGTTGGCTGTATTGTTACCACGTGACTAAAACGAAGGCATGCGATTGATCAATTCGATCATCGCATTTCTTCCAAGCATGGCGGGAGACGAAAATGGTCAATTTGTACTGACAGAGGTGTTGGGGAAATAAAGTTTTCGAAGTGGATCTGATGGATTTCATCTTCATGGAACAATTAGATGATCTCTTGGGCACGTTATACTTCAGAAATAGAGAGATTTGAACGGGATTACTGAGTGAATTTACATTTCCGCAGCAACATTTTCTGACCTGGTATGGTGAAAATTTTGTTCATTATTTCTTCGTTTCACTCTCGATCATGTTTTTTTTGTTTGTCAAAATAAAAACATTCTTTGATAATAAGATACATGTATATACATTTGAGCAAGTTTCACTCGAGGCGCTTGCGTAAAATGCGACATTGAAGACGGATTGGGATTTCATTCGAAAGAAAAACAGCGTTGTCATCTTTAGGCATCATTGGGGTTGTGGAAAGGCTCTTAGAATTTACGCCAAAAGTCCTCCTCCGGGTTGGGACGGAATTATTTTGTCGCCTTTTGGCTTCATTGGTACCGAATGAGTTAATTAGCTAATTAAATAGCAAAATATGCTAAGGTTTCATGTTATGGCAATCATTAGGGTCTCTATATTTGTGCCTAAACCTAGCAGGCTTACCATTTGTGGTGTTCTGAGGGGGATGTTGCAGAGTGGCTTCATTCCATTAATGTTTTGTTGGCTTGATTATCTAATTAAATGGCAAATATGCTAAGATTTCATTTTAAGGCAAACATTAGGGGTGCTATATTCATAAATACTTTACCGATTGTACCCAAGCTTAGCATGAATGTTATCTAGGATATTGTGAAGGGGATATTAAAAAATAATTTATTCATAGAATATTTAATTAGGTGTTAATTACCTAATTGAATGGCAAATATACTATGATTTCATGTTATGGTAATCATTACAGGTGCTGTATTCATATGGTCAGACGAGCTCTTTGGTAGCCTTGCTACCATTCCTAAGTTTTTATTAGCTCATCTGGGCCGAAGGCCCGATGGGCTAATGTCATGGCCTGATTGTCCGTCGTCCGTTGTCCGTCGTGCGTCGTCCGTAAACATCTTCTTCTCTGAAACCGCTTGGCCGATTAAGCTGAAACTTGGCATGCATGTTCCCCCCAATGAGTAACCAGAATTTGTTCATGCGGTGTCGATTTGATTTTAAATATGGCTGCCATGGCGGCCATCTTGAATTTGCCAGTGAAATCTTGTCATTATTTTTTGGTAACTACTTCATGGATCTTTCTCAAATTTGGTACACCAGTTTGGGTCTAGTTGTACAACGTGTACTTTAGTCCAATTTGAACCAGGTGGCCATCTTGGATTTCCCCATGAAACATTGTTATCGCGATTTCTCAGGAACTACTGCATGGATCATTCTCAAATTTGGTACACAGGTTCCCCTTGGGGTCTAGTTGTGCAAGATACCTTTTGTGGTCTGATTCGAAAAGCCAATATGGCCACCAGGCGGCCATCTTGGATTTCCCGATGAAACATGGCGATTTCGCAGGAACTACTGCATGGATCTTTCTCAAATTTGGTACACAGGTTCCCCTTGGGTCTAGTTGTGCAAGATAAATTTTCTTCCTCGATTCGAAAATCCAATATGGCCGCCAGGCGGCCATCTTGGGTTTCTCCTTGAAATATTGTTATCATGATTTCTCAGGAACTACTGCATGGATCTTTCTCAAATTTGGTACACAGGTTCCCCTTGGGGTCTAGTTGTGCAAGATACCTTTTCTGCTCTGATTCGAAAATCCAATAAGGCCACCAGGCGGCCATCTTGAATTTCCCTATGAAATTTTGTTATCGTGAATTCTCAGAAAATTATTGCATGGATCTTTGTCAAATTGGGTACACAGGTTCCCCTTGTGGTCCATTTCTAAAATCCAATTTGGCCGCATCTTGAATTTCCCATGAAACTTTATCATGAAATCTCAGGAAATTACTGCATGGATCATTTAGTGTTCAGGGGCGACAACACAAGTTAGAATCTCATCTATTGCAGTTCTTCAGTAAGCTACTTTCTCCAGTTACAGTCAGATGAGCTACAGTGCCGTGGCACTATCTTTGCTTTAACTCTTTGCTACTTGCTGATAGTCTCGTTTGTCAGCCTTGTATGTTCGGATAAATGCATGCGAGAGGATTTTGTTATAGACAGTCTTTTTTTGAAGCAATATATTTGCATGTAGCTTGATTGAAACCCCGCTAAATATATATATTTTCAGAAAGCCCATACTTTAATTAATCTGTCCTTCAAAATATCTGCCCATTTGTGTCTAAAATAAAACCAGACCAGGCGAGAAAATGAAATAAACAAAAAAAAATCTCTGATTTCGACAACATTACCGTGAGTGTATGTCCCAGCCAAATGATAGTTTCCATAAAAAATCTCTTCACGATTCGCCCAATTCAACCGGACGATCGTGCTAAAATACCAGTGCATCGTCCGTGTGGGTTTTAATCCGACATATAAATCCGAGAAACCCTTTATTTCCATTGTAAATCCAACAGTCGGCTCGCTAAAGTTTCAACGAAGCCATTTTCTCTGGCGAGAAATTCAACCGGCACACGCAGACAAAGCGGCCGGCCAATCGCTGCCATTGTCTCACACGTCTCAACTAATCGGGCTTCGCGATACTAACAGAGCCCGATCGAGCCCGATCGAGGTCAATTTGGTCACGCTATCAAAGAATGATCACATCTCTATCCAATCAAATCCTTCGTTATTCAATCCTATCCAATCAAATCACTCGTCACAGGTCGAAAGACCCGGAAATGACCTTTAAAATGAAACCAATATCTCTAACATTCTACCGCGGGAAATGGGATTTCGATAGCGTTGAAAATGGTCAAAAAACGGCAAATTCTTCGCCGATTTTCTCAATTTTCACCACAAGGAAGGTACGTCTTCAATAAAATAAACTTGTTATACGTTTATTGCATGATTTACAATAAAATTTGAACGTATATTGTCGACTATTTCCTTGTCCAACGATGTGGACTACCGACGACCTCTCACTTGACGAACATTTTACTGTGCGGCGATTTTTTTGCGTGGTGGTGAATTGCAGCCGGTTTCGGCCGTTATGGGTATATATGATGCCGGCCGGTTTTGGCCGGTATAAGTACGAAAGGGTTAAGGGTCATATATCAAATTCTGTTCTACACATATATTTGGGAAAATGCTCTGCCCGTGTTTCACACGAGCTTTCATTCATTCTGGTCAGAACATTTCTTAAATCTTGAGATTGAAATGCACAAAAATAATTGACAGTTATCCGTAATGTAAAATTGCACTATTCTGAGAACAATCGGTGCCGATATATTAACGGAAACACGAGACCAAGCGGCGTACAAGATGGGGTGGGGTGCTTCAATTTGTATTACATGTACATTAAATAATAATATGGTAACACCATATGATTTTGGTGTATTTTTGACCATCATGCATCTGTTGAAGTAACGGAAATGGAAACAGGTAGCACCTTCGTGAGACCAAGCGGCGTACAAGATGGGGTGAGGTGCTTCAATTTGTATTATATTAAATAATAATATGGTAACACCATATGATTTTGGTGTATTTTTGACCATCATGCATCATCTTTTATAGAGCCATTGCTCTATAAAAGACGACGCAACACGCTAATGGGTTAAAACAAATAACTAAACTATTGGGCTAAACTCACAATATTTGCTATAAATCGCTAGATCTGTATATATCATTAGTAAACGAACGAATTGAATGAGTAATTTATTTCTTTTGTTTCTGGAAGACTTCCTTATTTTTTTTGCAGATTTCACCAAACAGTCGCATTTCCCAATAAATTCAGGTACCATCACAATGACCACCTCCCAATTTCTTTACGTTTTTGCAAATCAACATTTGTGAATTTTAAATAATATGACAACAAGAGAAATAGTGAAAGACCAACTTTCTTAAGGGGTGATAAAAGTCAATAGACTAATCAAATAAATTGCACCAAATTTTGCATCAAATTGAATGATCAAACATCTATCAGAAAATTTACTACCGGTACTTTTAAAATTTTACCCAAGCAGGCAAGTTCAATATGTTAGTAATACCATGATGTTAGAACATAATTTTCCTCTGTGCATAGAATTCGTTGCCTGTTTGAATTATTATAATCATAATTCTTGCTGCTAAATATATTTCATCAAGGCCAATATCCACAGCAGTCAACATGACAACCACAACCATATAGCTCTGGGATTAGCCAATGTCTTCCATTGTAGGAAAGGTACCGGTAATACAGAATAAAGAGAGGCTATAGTTGTGTGGCAATGTGGATTTCACTGCCACCTGTAATGTTGCATGCTGTGAAAATTGACTGTAATAATTTGTTCTTGTATGTGTTTCAGGACCGATGGAAGGATGTTGACTTCGACAAGAAGACATTCTTGGAAGGATTTGTGGGTTTCGGCAATGGACGATATCAGTGTCCAGGAAGGTCTGTGTTAATTTCTGATACACTTACACTGGCATAGCCTCACTACGAAAGCCAGCAATGGAATAGCGGAGACCTTTCATTCACCTGATTAAAACCCAGCCATACTGTGCAGGCCAGAAATAACTTGATGTTGACTGCAAAAAAAAATGGGACCAATGCAAGTCGCTTTGAAAATTCAGCTGCATTAAGAAACAAAATTGCTGACTGTACAATATAATTAAAATTAGATCTTTTATGTTCTCCAATTTGAAAATGTCACTGTAAGATCTAACTGGCTTGCACTGACGCAAGCATTGACCAATCCCGGTATCTCTTCAGAGTGGCTTGAAGGGGACATCAAGGTAGGGGTGTTTTGGTTGGCTCAGCCAAATCAGACTCTACGCTGATGCAATCTCCTTTGATGTTGCCGCCGTCTAGCCAGTGTGGCGCCATAATGCGGGGTCGATATATGCAGACCTTGCACTACGCGGCTGATGTTAAAGGATACAATCAGCCCCGCCAGAAGGAAAGGTCTGATATGGACTGGTCTTTGATATAAACCTTGAGGTAAATGTAGACAATCATATCCCATCTATAAGTGGATTAGTCCAAATGCTGTCGTGATGTTATAATGTAATTAAATATTCATGACCTGGGCGCACTGAACACCAACTTCAATCGATCCTAAAGCGACATATACGATTTGGGAAGCATTGATAGGATATTAATTCATTAAGATTGGCTAACTAGTAAAAAACAAAATATGCTTCTTTAAGAAAAAAAAAGAATTGAAATTTCTTATTACTCCTCAGCCCTACGGGCTCAGGAGTATTGTTATGGACCTGGGGATGTGTATCGAGCCGTATCTCGATAACCATTGCAAGGAAGTTCATGAAACTTACAGGTTCTGATCCTTTTATTTTTTACTTGTGCCTTTGAGACTTTCAGGTCTAACCGGTCATTAATTATTTTTTTACAATTTTTTTTATTTTTCTACCATTTTCCAGTCTTCTAAAAACGGATCTACAAGTATGCATACATTTAGCCCGAAAACATCGACTAAGGAGTCTTATTTTTTTGGTGGTTGTTGCTGAATCTGACTCCTCAGCCCGAATGACTCTGAAATGGAAATAACTAAATAAGACGTCAGTCGCTCGAGACTCAAAAAGCATTTTATCGAATAAATAATATGATTTGGCATCTCCAGCACTATGACAACCACCTATGACTCCTTTAATTAGACGGAATCTGCCATGAAACACGGATTTTGTCTACAAACCGTTGTTTCTTTCTCCACAGTTTACAGGGACATGCACAGAATGGGGTTGACCTTTTGGCTCACGTCATCAAGAAATCGATCCATGTTGGTTTTAAACCAATAGCGACGTGTGTTTATTCACGTGATCAGAAAGGTCACGAGATAAAAATGGCGAAGGTCATATTCTCACAAGATGTCAGAAAGGCGCGAAAACGTTAAAATCATTCGAGGTTTTTCTCACACATTTGATCACATTTTGTCAGCATCAAAACAGTCATGATAGATGGTACATGGACAAAGAAGCTCAGGTCGGTCAAACTGTATCAAATTGGCATATTATATTTATCTCCCGTTTCGTTATTTTCGTCAGCGAAAGATTGCGAAAAGACACTTTTCGGAACAGCAGATTTTATCGCGAAAATTTAACCTACCCTCAATCTGAGCTGTGATGGTATGCCACGCTCCCTTACGCTATATTTACCTATCATAGCCAGAGTTTCTGAGTTAGCATACATTAGCCCTACTTTTGTACTGATTTACATACCCTTACTAGCATGTAGCCAATCAAGAGCTCCATAGTAAAGTTGTATGTCAGCCATTGTTTCAGTGTAGTGAATGACTGGTCATTGGTTCCTCTGCATATTCAGCAGTACGGTATTGCCAGTCAGGGCCGTATCCAAAGCCAAATTACTTCCGCAAAACGTACGGGCGCCCAAAATAAAATCCGCCCAAAATTGCAAATGTAAAAATTAAAAAAACCTGTTTTCTTTGGTAAATAGAACTGATAAATTTGTCCCATTACCCTACATGTAGCTTTGTCCGAACCACGAAACATCCACCGAAAACACCCCAGGGATTCATAGCAACCTGTAACCATCTGGGTCATCTATACGTCGTAAGACTGACTCTGGGATCGTGTGTATCCATTTTCAGCCTACTTTCGGCAACTGCAAAAGGGAATTTCCAGAAATCAATAACACGTGACTTCGTCAGCCAATCAGCTAAAGTCTACCGACGTAACCCCAACATAACCCGCCATTTTCGAGTCATGTGATGTCCTCCTTGTTCAAACTTACAGATCTACCACACCTCTTGGGGGATACGAAAGTTATTCATACCTATATATTTCGTAAGCCCAGGCAATATCTGTTTCCGAGGTGGTATGAAAACCTGTAATTTATCAGATTTCTCGAGTCTGTTCTCTGCCGGATGAAGGCCGAACAGAATACGGTAAAGTACCGGATATCGCTCCGCGATAATGGAGACACACGATTCGCAAGCCATCTTATGGATGGCGAAGTGCACGCAAATGGGATTCATAGAAGTCGACTATCAGGGCCGGTTATCGGTCCTAAAAAAACTTTACAAGTGAAACTCAATTTCGTCTAGACGAGGGGAAACTCAATGAATTAGAGACCACCGTTTCAGGAAAACTCAATTTCAATGAAGATGAAAACTGAATTTGAGCCAATTAAAATTAATGTGATTTGCATAACTTCGTTGCTGTTTTATTACTATTACGCGTGGTTGACGGAGAAACAGACGAAGAGGTAAACAACCCGCCATTTTGAGCGAGGTAAATTCCCGCGAGACTGTCACCAGGGAGTCATTTTCACTACATCTGTTATGCTGTTGGAGAGGGTACCCGAAAACAGGCTAGTCGCCCTTGACCTTTCCGTTGCCGAGATACAGCAGTACAGGAGACAAACCCACGATGTTAACACGTGCATTGAACACTGCCTGCATTCGTTTCGCCATAAGTTTGTCGATGTGTCATTTTTTTGCCGGGGACTTAGATTCCAATACCAACAACTGTCCACTTGAAACGACTACTCTTAAAAATTAACAACTGAAAGTTAATGAATCAACTGAATTATTTTGAAAATAATTTCGGAAATGAAAGTGATCATCATCAACACGAACAACAACAACAACACACGGATAGTCGACACTGTCATTTGACGATCTGAAAACGATCTTTTTTTAATGTGGTTGTTTCCTAATACTGAACTTTATTTTTGTCCTGCCTCTATTGTCTACATGGTGTCATTCCTTTAGCAGGTTAGGAAAAGCTGCTCAATTCTGACAGCTGAAGTATAGGCTGATCTAGTTGGAACAAAAGCTATTTTATTGCTTTCCATTTTATTTTGTCGAGTTAAATTCCCTTGAGGCGTTTTATCAACAGGAGATTTTCCGATTGCACTCCGTCTTTCGCTCCATTTTTAAGTTCAATGAGAGTTCAAAGAATACTGGATATCTGCTTGGAGTAGAAATTAAAATATTGTCTGGTTGAATTTCATGTGAAAAGCCAATATCCTATCAATGCTCCCCAATCGTACATGTCGCTATATAGGATCTTACGTATTTCAATTGAATTTGGTGTTCTGAGCGCCCATACCATGGATATTTAATAGCATTATGACATCATGGTCGCATCTGGACTCCTCCATTTGCAGTCGGGCAGGGGAGATAGGTTCACTGTGTCCATTTACCTCATTGTTTACACCAAAGATCAGTTCATATATCTACCCCGTATTATGGTGCCACAATGTCGAGACCGCGGCAACATGAAAAGACACCCCGCCAGCGAGCCGGCTAATTCGACTTAGCCAACCAAAAATTCTTTGTCATCTATGTTTCCTTCAAAGCACTATGAAGCGTTTTGGGGATTGGTTAACCCGCGAGTTGATGCAAGCCTGTTAGATCCTACAAGCGACATATCCAAATGGGGAGCAGATAGGATTTAAAATTACATATACAGATACTATGGGGAATTTCACTTCTCTGAGATGAACTCAGCCAGTGGCTCCGATATTTAGCCGAAAATCTCATCCCATCCCATCCCATAAAAATATATAAAACAGGGGTTGAATTGTGAATAATGTTCTAGAAATTTAACTACCAGAAATGGATTCGAATGTATTTCCAGCCATCTAGAACCCCAGAGCTTCCGGGGTCTAGGCGGCCGACCACTTTACATTGACGCCTGGCAATAAGATCACAACTTTACATGGGGGTTTTTTCTGCAGATTTGTGGATACCTTGTCACTTTTTGTCCCACCGCCGCAACGCGGCCGGGGACTTTAAAATGGTTCTTGCTTCTTTGTGTCCGTGGATGTCCGTCCATGTCTGTTCGAAGCGATAACTTTCTAACGCTTAGTTGGATTCTTCCGAAATTCGGCATACGCATTCCTTGCGACAAGACACCAGTCCATATTGCATTTCAGCAACATTTGCTTGAAGGTGGCGCCACTAGTTCTTGCTTCTTCGTATCCGTGAATGTCCGTGTACGTCTGTTCGAAGTGATAACTTCCTAACGCTTTGTTGGATTCTTCCGAAATTCGGAATATGCATACCTTGCGACAAGATGCCAGTCTGTATTACATCTCAGCAACATCTGCCTGAAGGTGGCGCCACTGGTTCTTACTTCTTTGTGTCCGTGGATGTTCGTGTACGTCCGTGCATGTCTGTTCGAAGCGATAACTTCCTAACGCTTTGTTGGATTCTTCCGAAATTCAGCATTCGCATTCCTTGCGACAAGAGGCCAGTCCGTGTTGCATTTCAGCAACATCTGCCTGAAGGTGGCGCCACTAGTTTTTGCTTCTTTGCATCCGTGGATGTCCGTGTACGTCCGTGCATGTCTGTTCGAAGTGATAACTTCCTAAAGTTTTGTTGGATTCTTCCAAAATTAGAATACGCATTCCTTGTGACAAGACGCCAGTCCGTATTACATTTCAGCAACATCTGCCTGAAGGTGGCACCACTGAGTTTCTCTTCTTGTCCGTTCCAGTCAAAATGGGCCTTCAATTTTGCTATATGAAATCATTCTATTCCACATCATATGATTTACCCTAAAGCTTTTGCATGAACCATATTTTATTTCAGAAGTATAATGTGAAATAACTGGCGGGGAAATACCCGCAGTACTGAATCCTTGATTTTTGAATTTCGTGTCATCTTAAACGAAGGACAACATTTCCTTCAATTTTGCTAACAAATAATTGTATTGCACATCATATGATTTACCCTGAAGCTTCTGCACGAATCATTTGTGTCCACACATGTATATTACTATATTAATTACAACTGTGTTCCTAATGTTTGGGTGCACACTGTGCATATGATCAATTTCCTGAATTGAACTGAATTGAACTGAATTCAACCTTGCCGGTCTTCAGACTGACAGATGATGGCATGCAGTTGTCAGTGCAGTTGTTCATGTACAGGGAGCTTTCTATGAATGAGTTGCAACCCCAAAAGGCTTAAAATTTATCAGGCACAGACCCATGTTTTTACCCCTCGGCCAATTTTGGCCATGGGGTATTGTCATCATCTTGTACGTCCGTCTGTCCGTACGCCCGTTCGTGAGCGAGATAGCCGGAAAACTGTTCCGCTGATGAATTCCAAATTTGGTATGCTTATTTACCTACATGTAGTCAAGGACCAGAAGCCTATAGAATTGGGACCTGATTGGGTGGGAACCTTAGCAGCCATCTTTAATTTCATGCAAAATGGATAATGATCCATATCTCGGAAACCATTCAACTGTTCAATACGAAATTTGATATACATCATCGATACATCAAGCAACTTTCAACGAATTACCAAACAGGCTTTTCTGATTAGCTGGGAACCCTGGAGGCCATCTTTAATTCATGCGAAATCGATAATGATAGCCTACATATCTCGGTTACCATTCAATTGTTTTATATGAAGGTTGGTATATATCATCGATACATCCAGATACTTTGAATCGGGACCTGATTGACTGAAAACCTTGGTGGCCATCTTTAATTTAGGCAAAATCATTAATGATCTCTATATCTGATTCCGTTGGAGTGCTCAGTGTAAAATTTGGTATACATCATTGATGCATCAAGAGACTTACGATGAATGACAGATCTGGTTTCTCTGATTGGGCGGAAATCTTGGCGGTCATCTTTAATTTATTCAAAATCTTTAATGATGTTTATCTCTGATACCATTCAAATGTTCTATACGAAACTTGATTTACAGCATCGATGTATGAAGAGACTTGCATTAATGAATAACCACATTAGTTCCTCTGAGTGACGGGAAGGATGGGCAACCATCTTTAATTTATGTAAAATCATTAATGATCTCTATCTCTGACACTGTTCAAATGCTCAATGTAAAATTTGGTATACATTATCGATGCATCATCTCGGTTACTTCTACACGATGTGCCTAGGATAAAGTACTATACTATACACAATTTTTTGTAATTCAGCTTCGCAGAAAACCATCGATTGCGTTTTCATGGTAAAAGGGTTAGGAAAGAACTAAAAATACACTTCAATGCAGAGTGATTTTGATTGACGCCAGAAATCGCTCAGAACGCTTCTTCGGCGATCTAGACCCCAGGAGCATCTGCGGCCTGGGCGGCCCCTGGATCCTCATCTAAAGTGCAATGATAGTGGCCGTACCACTTTGAATTTGCTTCCGACGCCCCCTGTATTAACAGACAGTGTCAACGTACTGTTCCAGCTGTCTCCCGTTCAGTGATTGGTCATTCGACCCCGCCATTTTAAACTAATACGAGCATTTTCATTGGATCACTATTAGATAAGACCCACCCCAATCTTCATACACAACCACGCGACTGTCTCAGTTGACTGATGACATAGCGCGGCCTCGTTTTTGATTTCAAAATCTGCCGTCTAACTGGGAAAATGCTGTTGTTGCTGCATCAGCCGATCATTGGCCCCCTGTAGAAGATACTATAGGCTAATACATGTAGGCTACCATGCCATGAGATGATGCTTGGGATTGCATTTCGCTCACTTGCACCTACAGGTGGCGACAACTGGTGGCAAATTTAAAATGTGGTTTCCGGGCAACAGGTTGATGCCTTCAGCTTCTCGTCAAATTTGGTTTGCAGATTTGCCTTGAGATGTCACTTGGGGATGCTTCTCGGTGCTTCACTGCATGGAAACTATATCACAGAAGCAATCAACTTTCAGTCAATCGTTCTGAGTTGATCTTAAAACTTGGGAAGGCAGAAAGACCCTTCCACATCCAACGCCTATGAAGCAGCAGTTGCCTCCCTCATGTATATCCCCTGAGACCAACAATGCTAAAAAATATTGCTGCCATTTCGGCGGGGGACCTAGCATCCTCTGGCTGCTTGTTACCCCTCAGCCCATAGGGCTGCGGTGTCTTGTCGTCGCCATGTACGTACGTCCATCTGTTCGTCCGTCCGTCCAGTCGTCCATCCGTCAACTTGTGTTCTTGTCCGCTGAATATCTGCAGATCTATTAAGTCGGGCCTGACCAAACCAATGATTAGGGTTTCAGATGGCTATGATGATTTTATGATTTTTAATTATTTTTTATTGTTTATTGATGCTCACCTTGTGCACTGCTATCTATGCCCATCAGGAACCCTTGGTTGTACATTGCATTGTGACTTTTGAGGGTTCCCTGATTCCAAGAAGCTCTGTGTAGCGGTCCATTCGAGATTTAAACCATCTAGATATATGCCCATCGGGAACCCTAGGTTGTATGTTGCATTTTGACTTGTGAAGGTTCCCTGATTCCAGGAAGACCTGTGTTGCGGTCCATTCGAGATTCACACCATCTGAGAATGGTTATCATTGGATGGAACCTCAAGGCTTTAAATTAATTCACAAAACTTGTTACTGCAGGCTCTGGTACTTTAATTCCTCAGCAAGTATGCCAGTAAAGTTTCTGGAGGTTTAGCAGATTCTTGATGTGACAGGGGCAGTGGCATCTAATTATTTTAGGCCTGTGTTCAAGAATATCTTTAATTTGAAAACAAACTTTTTTGCTGCTTCTTTATTGAAAACGTGATTCTCAGTTGCTTCTCAATTGACACATTGTGATATATGGGCGGCATGTCTGGATACGGATTAGAGAAACTATAACCCATTTTTTAGATGGCCTTTGATGCGCTTTTGGTGCTACGGTTGGCAAAAACAGTTTGGGTCCATTTTTTGACAGTTAACAACCAACCAACGTGATAATTGAGGTACATATTTTAGCCGATTAAATTCCATTCTGGTGGTTTAATAGCACCACTCATGCATGTGTCTCGGGCCATTGAGCGGGATAAAAATGAAACTGTTGAAAATGAAACAATACATTATAGCAGGTATGTTTTCGCTTATTGGTTTGGTGATCCAGGAAGAAACTCTATATTTTGTGTGTTGCAGGCTTCTATGGAACTATGCAGTCCGGTTGTTATTGTTAGTACATGTAGTTTGCTTGTAAACTTACGGGTCCCTTCTGCCCGCTGCCAACTTACATAATTTTAGCGAGCAAAGGAGAGCAAGCAGCACTGTAGTGAATGAGCAATGAGAGATTTGAGTTCCACCAGAGATTGCGGCTGTTTTCATGCAATATACTGTTCACAACTAACCAATATTTGAAAGATTCTTTTTATTACTGTTTTAGGCGATTACCAAAGATGGGCATAATTTGTGAGTGTCCCGACTGTTTCATTCTGAGCAGTCCACTGTCGCAATTATTTGTTAATGGTACAACATAATGTTTTTATATTCTTCACCGAACATATTATGGTACCTTTGAAATTATTTAAAACTAGGTCAGGATAGCCTATTTCTGGCCGGACCCACATCAATTTTGAACCTGTTTGCGTACCTCGAGCTTATCCCACCTTCCCCTCTCCAAATAATAATGATAATGGTGGGCATATGTCAATGGATGTGTTTCTGTGCCAATAATCTTATCATACTTGCTCATGCATGATCTTTCTTGCCACTGATCAAGCTACACTTTCATGCATGCTGTAATCCTGCCGCAGCGCTCGCGTTATGCAACTCGAGTCTATTATATGTATGGTACATACAGGGTATATCAAAAAAAATGTCCACCTGTGAGTTTTTATTTATTTATCTGAATTTATGAGTACTATATGTAAACAACGGACTGCAACACAAGAAAGTGGTCTTTATGTTGCATGATGCACAAAGTTTGCACAATTTCAAATGAAATTGAGTGAAATAATGAAGTTTTAAAAAGGGTGGTATCACTTCAAAATTGCACTGGCTGGCTTCTGCCATTTACACTGTGAACCACACAGCACGTTCTCCAGTTAGATTTATTCTTCATCAATCCAGTTTTGTATATTATTGTTTTTATGATTATGTACATGTAAAAGAACTTGATCTTGACATGTTCCATATCAATTCATAGCATGTTTTTGTTTGTAATTGAACGTCGTTCAATTGTGCATAATAAGACTTGTAAAAAACTGCACTCTGTGCATAACGTGAAAAATCAGTGAAGAAACAAAAAAATTCATTAAATGAAGAAACAAATAAATAAAGAAAAAAGATAATGAAATAATGAAATGCTGCCATTAACAAATTAAAGACGATCATCCGATATCAAAATAAATTAATCTAGGCGTCAATTCCGACATCCACATTTCAGCCGTCGTGCATTAACCCTTTCGTACTTATACCGGCCAAAACCGGCCGGCACGGTATATACCCATAACGGCTGAAACCGGCCGCAATTGACCACCATATAAAACCATCGCCGGACAGTAAAATGTTCATCAAGTGACAGCTCGTCGATAGTTCACATCGTTGAACAAGGAATTAATCCCCAAAACTTGTTCAAATTTCAGTGTAAATCATGCAATAAACGTATAAGAAGTTTATTTTACTGAAGACGTACCTTCAT
This sequence comes from Hanleya hanleyi, assembly GCA_036873755.1. Classification (NCBI taxonomy): domain Eukaryota; kingdom Metazoa; phylum Mollusca; class Polyplacophora; order Lepidopleurida; family Hanleyidae; genus Hanleya; species Hanleya hanleyi. The sequence continues at coordinate 23,564 of JAVTVY010055177.1, forward strand.
TGTGATGGAAATTGAGAAAATCAGCGAAGAATTTGCCGTTTTGGGGCCATTTTCAACGCCATCGAAATCTCACTTCCCGCGGTAGAATGTGGGAAATCTTGGCCTCATTTCAAAGGTCAGTTCTCCCACTTTCGACCTATGATGAGTGATTTAACAAATAACCAAGCAATAACGAAGGATTTGATTGGATAGAAATGATGTCAGCTCTTCTTCATGGAGGTGAAAACGGAGCATATTGAGCTGGGGAAGCTGATTGGTTGATAATGAGGTCACGGCGTGAGACAATGGCAGCGATTGGCCGGCTGTCTATTTCCCGCTTTGCTGGGTGAATTCGACTGCAGAAAAATGGCGTCGTACACAACTTCAGCGAGCCGACTGTTGTGTTTACCATGGAAATAAAGGTTTTCCCGGATTTATATGTCAGATAACTACCCACAGAGATGATGCAATGGTATTTTAGCACGATCGTCCAGTTGAAATGGGCGAATTCTGATGAGATTTTTCATGGAAACTTTTCATTTGGCTGGGACATACACGCACGGTAATGTTGCCAAAATCAAAGTTTTTTTGTTGTTTTTTTTCTTTTCTTGTCTGGTCTGCTTTTATTTTAGACACAAACGGAGAGATATTTTAAGGACAGGATAATTAAAGTATGGGTCTTATGAAAATATATATATTTAGCAGGGTTACAATAAAGCTACATGCAAATATATTGCTTCAAAAAAAGACAGTCCGTAACAAAATTCTCCCGCATGCATTTATCCGAACATACAAGGCTGACAAACTAGACTATCAGCAAGTAGCAAAGGGTTAATGTCCTTCAACGTGAGCCCCTCGCAGCTGAACACAACGGCCTGCCCTGTCGCGCATCTCCTGGAAGGCTCTGCGGACCATTCGCGTTCGTCTGAGAGCTTGAACCTCGTGTTCAATTCGCTGGCGAAGGTCGGCAAGGTTGGCTGGGACAGTCTGGTACACCTTCCCCTTCAGATAGCCCCACAAAAAGAAGTCGGCCGGAGTCAGATCTGGTGATCGTGGTGGCCATTCAGTTGGATGACCCAAACCTGCCACACGTCGAGGGAACAGCTGTTGGAGACGCTGATTAACATCACGCGTACGATGTGCTGGGGCGCCATCCTGTATCCACCAGAGATGGGGTATGGCACCATTCCGTTGCTGTCCATAGCGGCCAACGAGGTTGGGGACAACATCCTGATTGACCATTCGCAGATAGGCTGGCCCATTCACATTTCCATCAAAGAAGATGGGGCCAATTATGTGACCATCCCCTACCATACCAATCCAAAGAGTCAAACTTTGTCGACTGATTGATACATCATAATGAAAATCTGGTAGATGACCACGGGGAGCATAATTCCGCACGTTCCACGTATTGACCCGTCCGTTCATGTGGAACACCGATTCATCTCCAACGAGGAAGTGCGTTACGAACCGGGGTTGGTGATTTTCCAACCACTGGCAAAATTGCAGTCGGCGCTGATGGTCAGCCGGCAACAGTTCATGGCGCCTTTGTATTCTGTAAGGGTGTAACACCAGATCTAAACGTGTAATTCGATTGAACGTTGCCGACGATACTTGCGGAACGCCATTCCTTCTCGCGCTGCTACCAGGATTTGCATTCAACTCGGCACGAACAGCGGCAATATTTCTCGCAGACCGAGCAGTCCTCGGGCGACCTGAGTTGCCGTTGTTTCTGTTTAGGCTAGTTGCATGAAGCTGGTATTTATGGACATTGCGCTTTATTGTCCTTGCGTTTGGCGGTTGACGCTGTGGAAAACGCTGTTGGAAAGCCATTATTGTGTCCCTAATGCTGTTTGTTTGGTAGTATGTTGTCACCATAAAAGAACGTTGAAATGAGGTGAATTGCTGACATACCATACTGATGAACACGACAGTGTCTTGCTATAAAATTTGTCTTGATTGGACTTAAAGCTCATAAACCGACAGTATTATTTGTGAGTAAAGGTTTCTTCGCAATGCATTCTCATAGTTGACGAAACTGAACTGCACTGTGCCCAGTTAGCATCTGTCTGACAGGCCACATTGAAGAACTTGACAGGCTATTGTTGAACTCGGCGCTAATCACACCCACGCAGTGTGTATGGCAGAAGCCAGCCAGTGCATTTTTGAAGTCTCACCACTCGTTTTTAAACTTAATTATTTCAGGCAATTTTATTCGCAGTTGTGCAAACTTTGCACATTATGCAACACAAATATCACCTTCTTGTGTTGCAACCGATTGTTTACATATAGTATGCACAGATTCAGATACAAAAATAAAAACCCACAGGTGGACATTTTTTTGATACACCCTGTACATGTATATCACGCAAACCATATCCTACATGACCAGAAAAAAAATCGGGCTGAGGGGTCAGCGCACCTTTTAGGTGCTTGCAATTCATGTTATACCCCTGTACATAGTTGGGGGTATACTGGATTCCGATTGTCTGTCCGTCCGTCCTTGTGTCAGTGTATCCATCCGTTCATCTGTCCGAGTTGTGGCTTGAGTTTGCATTTCGCATGCCATAACTCACTGCTATTTATCCAAACTTCTACACTTGGTCTAGACTGTTGGGGGCTGAGGAGTTGTAGCACCGCTGGTGCCTCATGTTTTTTCTTGTATTTTCCTGTGAGTCTCGCAAGAGTTTTTTGCTTAATCAAGAAGGGTATTTATCTCACTTCACCTGACGAAGCAGATATCCACTATCTGCAAAAGTTTGTGACCATTAAACTTAGTTAGTCTTAAAGGTGCCACCCTTTGTTATTCTTTTATCTTGATTAAGAAATATTCAACAATACTTCATTTCTTAAACAAGAAACATATTATTTCTCAAACAAGAAGCATATTTTTCTCAAACGAGAAAATGACACTTAAAATGTATCATCTCAGAAAAAAATTCTTGTGTGGCTCACACTTTTTTCTTACGTTCTTGGTTTTCATACACCCGCCAAAAGGCGGACGTATTACGTGATGGCGGTTTCCGTCCGTGTGTCTGTCCGTCCCTCGTGTCCGGTCTATATCTGGGACAGTTTTCTATCTACAGTTCTAATTTTTGGTGAGTGGATACCCTACGGGGAGAAGATGTGTCACGTACCAAAATGAAGGTCAAGGTCAGAGGTCAAAGGTCACTGGCCTAAAAAACAGGAAATCACTGAAGTGTTCGTGTCCGGTCTATATCTGTGACATTTTCTATCCACAGTTGCAATTTTTTGTGAGTGGATACGCTAGGTGGAGACGATGTGTCGCGTACCAAAATTGAGGTCGAGGTCAGAGGTCAAAGGTCACTGTTGCCTAAAATTAGGAAATCATTGATCGTTGACAGTTTTTACCCCTCGGGCAGATTCTGCCCGAGCGGTATTGTTGTTGCCTCCGTCGTCTGTCCGTCCGTCTGTCCATCCGTTCTTCCGTCCGTCCGTCCGTCTGTCCGTCTGTCCATCATATCATTGTAAACACATTATCTCAAAAAGTCCTTGACTTACAACAATGAAACTTCATACAGTTGTTTAATACAGCCAGTACCAGAAGCCTATTGAAAATCGGTGTAATCGGATGTGTTTTTCAGGAGTTCTGCCCCTTTATACATGTCTGTTGGTCCATATCCTTGTAAACACATTATCTCAAAAAGTCCTTCACTCACAACAATGAAACTTAATACAGTTGTTTAATACAGCCAGTACCAGAAGCCTATTGAAAGTCGGTGTAATCGGAAGTGTTTTTCAGGAGTTATGCCCCTTTATACATGTCTGTCTGTCTATATCCTTGTAAACACATTATCTCACAAAGTCCTTCACTCACAACAATGAAACTTCATACAGTTGTTTAATGCAGCTAGTACCAGAAGCCTATTCAAAGTCGGTGTAATCGGATATGTTTTTCAGGAGTAGGTAATCACTGCTCTATTGCTATATTGTTTTGTCTGTCTATGATCTATATCATACAGGTAAAATTATGCCCACCCCAAATATGTGAGTTGTTGGGGTCAGAAACATTATTTCCACAATTGCTCTGGGCCCGGCCCGAGGGGTCCCGATGGCGACAGCCTACTTTCTATCTACAGTTCTAATTTTTGGTGAGTGGATGCCCTAGGGGGGAACGATGTGTTGCATAGTAAATGTAGGTCGAGGTCAGAGGTCAAAGGTCAGTGTGACCGAAAAATAAGGAAATCATTAAAAATTTCTAATTTTTTGTGAGTGGATTCAATATGGGGAAATGAAGTGTCGCATACCAAAATGTAGGTGAAGGTTAAAGGTCACTGTGACCCCAAAATCAGGAAATTATTAAAAATAACATTTCTTTGTGTCCGTAGATATATTAGGGGGACACGATGTGTCACATATCAAAATGTAGGTCCAGGTCAAAGGTCAAGGTCACTGTGACCCCAAAATCAAAGAAATTTTAAAAAATCATGATTTTATGTGTCCATTGAGAAATTATGGAGAGCCGGTTTGTCATGTACCAAAATTTAGGCCAAGGTCAATAGTCGAGGTCACTGTGACTTCAGAATCAAGAAATCTTTGAAAAGTCCTTTTTTTGTGTCAGTAGATACACATCCATGGATACATTAGGGGGACATGATGTGTCACATACCAAAATGTAGGTCAAGGCCGAACGTCAAGGTCACTGTGACCCCCAATATCATGAAATTCATAAAAATCACGATTTTTTTTGTGTCCATTGATACATTGAGGGAAGACGATGTGTCATGTACCAAAATTTAGGTCAAGGTCAAAGGTCAAGGTCACTGTGACCCCAAAATCAGGAAATCATTAAAAGTCACATTTTCATATGCCTGTCGAAGACAAGGTCATGTAATGTGATGTTGCGTTCTATCCATTCATCCATTATCATTTGTTGTCCATGCGATATCTGTAGTTTCAAGTTATGTATTGGTACCAAACTTTGAGTACATGTATACCTTACTCGCATGGCAAAGAGGAGCCACACATTTTGAGATCAATTTGTCAAAGGTCAAGGTCACAGTCCCCCAAAACAATCAAGTTTAGCTGACTATATGTGTTAGGTTGCAATATTCAGAGTTCTCTCCCCCACATGTATATGGCATTTGTCCTGTGGAGTTGTCTCCCGTGTTTGAAACAGCTACATTTAGATAAACTGTTGTGAAATAAAAACCATACATTTACTAATTTAACGGGGAAAGGGTTCCTTTATGAACTTCATACCTGTTTATTAACTCAAAACAAAGGTTTACTTCATCACTTTCTTCTTCCTTCATGAAAAATTCTCTCGTCTGAAAGAAATTCATTTGCAGGAAAACTTCAGTGTGGGATATGTGAGCTCTCGGATCTTGCTTCAAGGTCAACTAGTTACCAAGAGTTAAGCTCATTTTAGTTTATCATTCAATATAAGATATGATATATGTTACATTCTCAGAAGCACAAAATTGTAGACCTTTCTCTGGATTGCTAGCTACAAATTGGAATCAAGGCTATTAAACAACCTTAAAATTTGGACCAATGTAATTCCAGATATACGGGCGTATATTGAAGCCCCTTGGGCTCTTGTTCTTAAAGAAGATAAATCTCAAATAAGAGAAATGAAGAAATTTAGAAAAACTGAGAAAAATAGCAAGAGCAAGACAAGATATTTTTTCACAATTAAGAAATTCTGCCTTAAACAAGAATAGTTTGAAAATTGAATAACATATTGGAGATGAATGATATATCAGGTACGGTAGCAATACTCGGCTAGTACTTGTTCAAGGATTCATAGACACAGGTTTGTAGGGCTGATATTGGGCCATGGAGGGTTGCTACCATTGCCACATGAGGTCATTTGATGTCCATTCCATTCCATAATTACGCCTGCAATATTTTATTTTTGGCACTGCTACCGCACCTGTTCTGGGGCCATTTACCCATCTAAATATGCGTGGTCCTTTACAATAAACAAGTGGAGCTTAAAATTGCTAAGAGCAGTCCGAGTTTTCAAAGTATTCCATTTGAGACGAAAAGACTTTTTTCTCCTTCAAGAGTTTTTAAGAAAATTAAACTCTTGTTTTTTTCTTTGGTGGGCATTTACAACTTGGCATATATAACACAAGGCTATTATATGGATAACAACTTCTTTATTGCTGTGGAGCTTCAAAGTTAGAAAAAGTTGGAAGTATCTCCAAGTAGCTCCACAGCTCCACAGCAATAAAGAAGTTGTTATCGGTAAAAAAAAAGAAGTTTGCTGGCGTGGAGCAGTAATATAAGAAAAAGAACGAAAAAACCTTCTCAACTTTCTACATGAAGTTGTTATCCATAGAATAGCCTTGTGTTAAAATTAAACTCATTTATGTCTCAAATCTTCACCTGCTGTTGCTATGGCCTTATCTCCCTTAGGAGCATCCTTTGCAAATAATTAAAACTGAAAGTTGTCTCCCCTTAGGGAGCTCAGCCAGCTCAGCTAGGTTACTTAAGCCCCTGCACTTTCCTGAATCTCCCTCTTTCTCTATTGCACCTACTCGCGAGTGGTTTGCTGTCAAGGAAGTGTCCTATAGTACTAGTGCTAGTTTGGTTGTTGTTGGTTTGACCTTCGGTTGTACTTTTGCTAAGCTAGTATTCTCTTGCTGTATTACTTAGACATTATGTCTGAGATATCTGTCCCTGTAAATTCTAATTCATGCCGTTCGTGTCGGCAGTTTTGGTCTAGTTTGGATGCTCACACTGTCTGTTTCTCATGCAAAGGTCACCTTTGTTACCGTCAGTCCACGTGTTTAGAGTGTCTAAGTTGGGATGATACCGCCTGGAGGAATTATGCCCAGGCTAGACGAGCGTATTTGTTACGGGTTATGGATAGACCCTACTTTCTCTGCGGACGAAAGACGCCAAAATGAAATTGCTCTTGTCGGAGTTTATTTAAACGAAGATCTTTCTGTTTCTCGTTTGGGTTTATCGCATAGTCTTAGTTCCGCCATGTCAACATCGTTCTATTAGTATCCCCTCCAGGGGACTTCTGTACGAGAGTATAATGATAAATTCCTGACAGTTTAGAACCAGTTGGTAAAACTTGTCTGGCGTGTTTGTGCACAGCCCCGTTTTCTTTGTTTGGACAACAAAAGATTCTGTTCCATTGCCGGCCTTATCGACCAGTCGTATTAAAAACTGCGCGGAACTGCGCGGAGCCTAATTTCAACTGCGCGTGGATTTTTCTTTATTTACTGACGAGCAGAATACTGATATTAATAAATCAGACAACAAAATGCGAATCTGTAGACTATATGTCGCTTGAAACGAGAGTGAACGAAATTCAAATGCGCGGAAATTATGTTTCACTGCCCGGAGATTCGCTTCGCTGGAATGGAATCGTTAATATTAGATCACCTTATCCTACCTTATTCGTTATCATTTCACTTGGAGTCATTTGATATGCTTTCTTCAATTGAGTCTTATGTGTGGAATTTCAATTGTCCGTACGTATATATTGGCGGATATCAATTTTAACTGCGCGGAAATCGTGTTTCACTCCACTCAGATTCGCTTCGCTCGAACTAAGTCTGATGTGTATGAATTTCATCTGTCCGAACCTGAACTTGGTATAAATTTCAACTGCGCGGAATTCGAGTTTCACTCCACGGAGATTTGCTTTCTTGAAATGTGTCTTATGTGTGGAATTTCAACTGTCCATAAGTATATATTGGCGGGTATCAATTTTAACTGCGCGGAAATCGTGTTTCACTCCACTCAGATTCGCTTCGCTCGAACCAAGTCTGATGTGTATGAATTGTATCTGTAACTCAATGTTTTATTTAATTTTCACGGTACATTTCTTCGTTAATTTAAGATCCTTTGCAGAGCTAGATATTAAAATAAATAATTAAATAATAAATAACAATGAGAGAGCAGAGGGAAATGTATATATAAGTAAAGAAGAATCGCGATGTACAAGTTGCAAAGAATACAATTGGTGAGGCATTGGTTAGATTTAATACAGAATCCCTTGATTATATGTCGGCATTGATTAAACAAGTCGATTCGAATTAGGCAGGAGATAATTGGTGAGGTATTGGCGAGATCTAATACAGAACTCCTTGTTTATTTGTCGGCATTTAATGAACTCGAATTAGGCAGAAGATGATTAGTGAGGTATTGGTTAGATTTAATCCCTTGATTATTTGTCGGCAGTGATTAAACAAGTTAAACCGAATCGACAGTG
>JAVTVY010055178.1:0-29669 GCA_036873755.1 Hanleya hanleyi
TCCCATTGAAAAGGTAATATCCTGGACAAAAGACTGACAATACAACTTGCAGCAGATCCTTTGTCAATTATATTTCGTGAGTCTTACACCAAATCGTTGCCAATCATATGATGTGGAATAGAATGATTTCAAAGCAAAATTGAAGGAAATGTTGTCCTTCATTTAAGGCGACACGAAATTCAAAACTAACACGGGTTCGGTACTGCGGGGATTCCCCACTAGTTATTTCATATTATACTTCTGAAATAAAATATGGTTCCTGCAAAAGCTTTAGTGTGAATCGTATGATGTGGAATAGAAGGACTGGACAGCAAATTTAAGAAAATGATGTCCTTCATTTAAAGCGACATGAAATTCAAAACTAACGGCGAGAAGCGGAAGAAAAAATGGCAAACGCATTTAAGGATGCCTAATTATTAGACAAAGCATTTGGAAGTTATCGCTTGTGAAAAATTTGAATGGAAACCATGGACATGCATAGAAGATTGGAACAAGACCCATTGGCGCCACCTTCGGGTGGATCTTGCTGAAACGCAATACCAACCCATGTCTGGTCACAAGGAGTGTATATGCTAAATTTGGAAGGAATCCGACAAATCTTTTGGAAGTTATCACCTGTGAAGAATTTGAACAGTCATCCCCAGACACAAAGAGAGCAAGACCCATTTTAACTGGAACAGACACGAAGAAGCGAAACTCAGTGGCGCCACCTTCAGGCAAATGTTACTGAAATCCAGTACGCAACCGCATCTTCTCACAAGGAATGCGTATGCCAAATTTCGAAAGAATCCAAGAAAGCGTTTGGAAGTTATCGCTTGAACTGACATCCACGGACACGAAGAAGCAAGATCCATTTTGACCCAGTGGCGCCACCTTCAGGCAGATGTTGCTGAAATGCGATACCGACTGGCGTCTTGTCGCAAGAAATACGTATGCCGAATTTCGGGAGAATCCAACAAGCGTTACGAAGTAATCATTCGAAAAGACATGCACGGACATCCACGGTCATGCACGGACAATAGAAGCAAGAACCATTTTAAAGTCCCCCAGTGGCGCCACCTTCAGGCAGATGTTGCTGAAATACCGACTGGTGTCTTGTCGCAAGGAATACGTATGCCGAATTTCGGAAGAGTCCAACAAAGCGTTACGAAGTAATCATTCGAAAGACATGCACGGACATCCACGGACACAGAGAAGCAAGAACCATTTTAGAACCGCGTTGCCGCGGGGAACAAAAATGAATGGAGTCATAGATGTGAATTCAGTCACGGTAAATCTAATAGTACCGGCGCCGCAATTTTATTTAAAGACAACTTTGAATACACGATGCACAACACCAAGACTGATAAGGAAGGAAGGTATATCATTCTCGACATTTCAATATCAAATAACAGGATTACGTTGGTGAACCTATATGGGCCCAATAATGACGAACCGGATTTTTTTAAAGGATTATTCAGGCAAGTGAGTACTTTTAACAACAGTTCAATCATTGCCTGCGGCGATTGAAACCTTGTACTAGACTACACGACAGATACGCAAAATTATACTTAAAAAAATAATCAATATGCCAGGCTGTCAGTCTTAGAGATAAAGGACGAATTAAATCTTAATGACATTTGGCGTCAGTGTAATCCATCCACAACGCGATTCACCTGGCGAAGAAAGACCGCCACTTGCATTAAACAGAGTAGGCTTGATTATTTTCTTGTTTCTGATGATATAGCGATATCACGTAACCGTCCGGACATTGGGATATCCTACAAATCTGATCACTCACTAATTTCTTTGAAATGTTACTTTAGACAAATAGAGAAAGGTCCAGGTTTCTGGAAATTTAACACATGTCTGCTACAGGACCCGGATTATGTCACACTGATCAACAATGTTGTCAAAGAAACTATCCAGGAATGTTATGTATCAGGAGATATCGACGAACCTAGTTCCCTCAAATTAAATATTAATGACCAAGTCTTCTTTGAACTATTAAAAACTCAAATACGTTGTGCCATAATACCTTTCGCAGTAGCTAAGAAAAAAGCAACTGAAAAGCATGAAAAGGAAGTAGAATCTGAAATCTCGAAAAAAATATGGCTTCAGTTACATCCATAAAAGAACAAAACAGGATTATGGAAAGGCTTTAAAGTAAAAGAGCGGACCTGGAAGTTATTAGAAATCACGAAATAGAAGGATCAATTATACGTTCGAAAGCCAAATGGTATGAGAAAGGGGAAAGAAATTCAAACTATTTTTGTAACCTAGAAAAACGAAAATTTATTAATAAAAGCATGTCAGAAATAATTAACAACCGTGGTGATCGAGTTATACTCCCCAGGGGAATTTTAGATGAAGTTAAGTCATTCTATTCAACCTTGTACTCCAAGCCGCCAAACGTAAATAGTGACAATGACAATAGCTTTCTGGATCATGAAACTAAACTAGATTATGACCAACAACAGTTATGCGAAGGACAGTTAACACTTTCAGAATGTTCGAATGCGTTGAAAAATATGAAAAACGGTAAATCACCTGGATCAGATGGATTTCCATGTGAATTTTATAAATTCTTTTGGAAAAGTCTTGGAGTCTTCCTTCTCAGATCAATTAATTATGCGTACGCAAATGGACATTTATCAGAATTTCAGAAACAAGGCGTAATAACATGTTTGCCAAAAGATGGAAAGGACCGTAAATACATTAAAAATTGGAGACCAATATCATTGCTAAATGTGGAATACAAAATAACTTCATCTTGTATTGCTAACAGAATAAGAAAAGTTCTTCCATCAGTAACTAGTGAGTCCCAAAAAAGGGTGTATAAAGGGTAGGTTTATTGGGGAAATTACGAGAATGGTTTATGATGTTATGATGTGCACTGAAGAGAATAACATACCTGGACTTCTCTTCCTGGTGGACTTTGAAAAAACTTTTGACAGCGTCGACTGCGAGTTCATACAAAGAGCATTGCGGTCATTTGGATTCGGTGAATCGCTCTGTGGATGGATATGACTGTTTCAAAGAAATTCAAAGAGCTATGTGCAAATTAACAATTTTCTGTCTTCTTTTTTGAACTGGAATGAGGGTGCCGGCAGGGTGATCCTGTATCCCCTTACCTGTTCAGCATTGTCGCAGAATTACTAGCTATAGCTATAAAAAAAGACCCAGGTATCAACGGTATAAAACTTGACAATTCCGAAATTAAAATTTTGCAGTATGCAGATGATACTACTTTGTTTCTAGATGGAAAAAAAGAATCATTAAGGCGAGCCATGGGTATCCTGCAGGATTTTTCGAGTTGCTCCGGTCATAAAATTAATATTGAAAAATCTATTATCCAGTGGATTGGAAGTAAAAAGGGTAACACAACTAAATTGTGTGAACACTATAGAATCAACTGGGATCCTGGGGGGTTTAAACTACTGGGGATATCTTTCAGCCCAGACCTGGAAGAGAAGGTCTGGAAGAGAAGAAGGCCAGCTTTAAATTATATGCCAAAATTATATGCTATTAGACGCTTGTTAGGATCGTGGTATAAGAGAAATTTGAGTCCAATTGGAAAAATAACAGTTATTAAAACTTTCGCTTTACCATTTCTTACTCATCTTTTCTCTGCTCTGCCTAACCCACCCGACAATTTTTTGACCGAATTACAGAAAATGTTGTGCGCTTTTATCTGGGGAGGAGGGCCTGACAAGATTGAAAGAAAAACAAGTATTTGCAGTAAACAAGATGGAGGGCTGAATATGATACACATTCCGTCCTTTATTGAATATATGAAAATTAAATGGGTTAAACGTAGTGCAGCTCTCACAGATTTTCAATCTGATATGATGTTCAAAATCTTTCCGAATATAGGCTCAACGATCTGGGAGCTGAATATGGTTGGGTTGCAGAAAATCATTAATAATGTTAAAAATAAGTTTTGGAAGGATGTTCTCTTGGCCTGGATCAAGAATATGCATGTACTCAGGTACCATGGATGATTTGAGATATTACTATGCCCCAATCTGCAATTGGAGAGAAATTAAGAGTTGGCATTCATGTGGGGTCAGAGTTCTGAGAGATCTAGTCGATCATAACTCTGAATTCTTATCCCTTCAGATTTTTCAGGGTAAATTTCAAACCAAGCCGAAAAACTTTTTACCTTATTACGCTGTTATTCATAACATACCAAAGGATATTATGAGAAAACCCCAAAATCAGGCTTCAATGGAGAAAAAAATACTATTTAAACTCAAAACCCAAGAATGCTCCAAATTTATATACCGATCTCTCCTACAATCGGTTGAGGAAATCCCTCGCAATAGCCAAATTAAATGGAATGATTTCCTGAATCCTTCGAATATTAGTGAAGCTGAATGGAAACTCATTTATCAAAATCTGTGACTACTGAAACCAAACTCCAATATTTTCAATTCCAGATAACGCATAACTTCCTGGTTACTAATACACTCTTGAGTAAATGGGGAAAGGCAGAGTCGGACAGATGCAGTTTCTGCAATAATGATAGGGAAACGATCTTACATTTATTTTGATCATGTATCCGTGTCAGACATATGGGCTCAATTCCAGGCCTGGGCTGTAGAGATAAATATTGCATCTGAAATGGACCTCTCTCACAGAGACGTGTTGCTGGGGAAAACAGGTACAACGGCTCTGGTTAACCACTTACTTTTAATTGTAAAATCATGCCTGTACGGTTCCAGAAGTAGAGGTACAGTCTCCAGTTTCATGGCTGTGCGCGAATCCATTTATCGGACGAAAGACTTGGAAAAAAATATTGCTTTAACCAATGGATCTCTCGCAGCGTTTCAAACCAAGTGGGGGTCTCCTAGCCGATCTACACGCTACCTAAAATACATCATATTGATATAATAAGGAAATATGTGAAATAAATCCTTCGTCTCCTGTAATTTTGTACTTAAAATCGATGCGAATAACATATTATCTGAGCTACTTCTGTGATATATAATTGAGCTACAGTTTACTGTTTCTTGTGGGGAGTAAATATCTACCTTTTATATTTGAACGAATATATATGTATATATAGACTAAATGATCACAGTATATATATATATGTATATGGGTGTGTATATATGTGCGTGAGTGTATATATGTATATGTGTATATATTTTTGTATATGTAAGTATTGCTTATTCGGGATTATTGGATAAAAACCTGTAAGCCCTTGGTCATGTGGGTAATGTAAGGGTTTATGTAAATCATGGCTTAATAAAGCATTAAATGCCCAGTTGGGAAATCCAGGACTTACAGGTTAAAAGAAAAGAAAAAAAAAGAAACGGACTTCACTGTGACGTCATTCTAGAGTTTGATCCAAGGGCATATAGTGTGTTAAGATTCAGTCCCCTAGCTTAAGAGGTGAGAAATATATTTAAGTGGGGGCGAAATGGGCCCCAGGCCTGGTCAGGTCCCAAAGCGCTCATGTCAGATAAGGTTAAACACAAATTTAAGAGAGAAATTTTGCTGAAATTTTGTAAAAACTAAAGTGTCGACGCGCCTGCTAACGAGTTCATATGGCAAAACGCCACAACTGATTAGACAATTGGACAAGTTACATGTATAAGTTAGTATTAATAATTTGAATCTGGATGGCGTATTCAAACCTAATAAAATTAGGTTTATGAGCGCAAAACTTAACTCTGAGTTTGCTCTTTACAAAATAAATGAAGTAGACAAATGAATATAAGAAAAAATATATTAATCTAGCAAATATCATGCTGAATGTAACACAAGGAATATAGACGTCTTAACGTTATGGAGGGTTATTTGTTGAAAAGGACAGTAGAGGCAGAAAGGAGAGCGGGAAGCTATCATTGCGAGCAAACACCAATAAGTTAATGAGTCCTGCTTGAAAATTGATATGCAACCATGCAAAACGTAAACAACTATGCAAAAGTTAAAGATGTTGTATAACTTGAGTTAGTAATCCCACGCATTGAAAAGCCGGCATTTTCAGTATGACAGAAAAGTAGTATCAACAGCATTGATGTAAATTTCCCAACGACCCAATTTAAAAATATATACTGTATCTTAAAAAGGAAATACAAAGGGCCTGTAAACTGTACGCTTTGATAACGCATTGGTTAAGACAAGTTCACTATATAGATGTGGGCATAACCAGATGTTTATAATAAAAACTATCTTTGATATAATATCTCCGCACGTCCGGACAAAATATCAACAAAGAGAGGCCTTGAACGCCCCGCCGTCTCTCAATATTTAGCCAAGAGGAATAGAGATAAAACAAGCATTAACATAAGTGTATGGCTAGCAACATAGTATAACGTTTAATTGAATGTATATGTTATTTATCCTGATGACCTATTTAGAGCAGTTCCGCCAAGTGGATGCTCTAACGTTTTCTTCAAAAACGGCTCCGGCAGATCCGCCACCACGACTTTAAACTTGAATATATCTCTGAAACCGTTCAAGATTTTCGGGTCCGTCTTCGTGTGCTATCTCCTTTGGCCTGGGAAATTTCTTTGGTTGTGGATCCACAGCCAATGTTCGCCACCAGGTGGCGCTGTAGTCAGAGCATAAGTAAATCTTTCTCTCACGATTTCGTCTGAACGGCTTGTTTGATTTCTATGAATTTGATTATAACGATCTTAAAGGATAGACAAAATGTTGAAAAGGTTTTGTTGTTGGCGGCTAAACTATGAAGGCACGTTTTTGCGTCCCCAAAAAGACGTTTTTCCTGAAATGGAAATTGCCAATTTGATTGGTAAAATTTTGTATGTTCTATTTTAGGTTGCTTAGCATAAATATAACATGGCTGACATAATAAATCACCACCGTTCTAAACCGAATGGCCCCTTTAATAAAAAATTACAATTCTCTTACCGCCGCGAGTTCAAACGTGAATATCTCTGAAACCTTTGAAGATGTTCGGGTAAAACTTTATGTGCTATATTCTGGAGTCTGGGGAATTTGCCTGGTTGTGCAATGATAGCTACTGTTCTCCACAAGGTGGCGCTGTAGTCAGAGCATAAGTAAACCTTTGCAACCCGATTTCGTCGGAAGACTTGTTTGATTTCTATGAAATTTGATTACAATAGTTTCGAAGGATAGACAAATTGCTATACAGGCACGGTTTTTTGCGTCTCAAAGAAAAGATAACAAATTCGTTTGGTGTCATTTTAAAAATTGTTCCATTCTAGGTTGCCAAGCATAAATATAACATTGCTGACATGATAATTCACTTTCGGTGCAAAGCAATGACCATTTAAATGAAAAATCACAATTATCTGACTTAACATCAAAAACTCCATAAACAATATTATGATTAATGTACCATCTCCCTGGGGCTTGGAATTTTGCCTGTTTCTCATGGTATTTGTTCATCACTAGGTGACGCTATAAACATCACCATAGGTAAATTTGTGTAACGATATGTTTTCAAAATGACTGAATTGATTTTCGTGAAAGGGTATAATGATGTTGCAGGATATCAAAGGACTGTAAGACTTTTGGTGGTGTTAACCTAATCATGGAGGTACACGTTTGTATCTCAAAATAAGATTTCTCTTGCAAAATTGAAATTGACCACTTTGAATCAGAGAGAATTAATTAGTGATGTATTCTAAACTCTCAGAAATATTCAGGGAATAATCCTGAATAGATCAGGCTGTACATCCACAACTCAATTTCAGGGATTTTACCTGAAATCCAGGGATAAGTTCCTGGAATTCAGGTATATCATCCATGAATTAAGCTGAATTACCTGAATTTTAGGGAATTTTACGTACCTGAATAGGGTCGAGAACTTACTAATCAGGGAGTTAGATTTGCCTGAATTTCAGGGGAAATCCTCTCATTCAGGGATCTCATTCAGAAAATTATCCCTGGTTTCCAGGAAAAATCCCTGTAATTGAGTTGTGAGTAGTATACAAGGAGTAAATCATTCAAATAGCGCCTCACTGCGCATGCGCAGAACTTGGTGTGACGTCAGAAGTGTGGTTGTGCGCATGCGTGAGTGAGATTGTGAGTGGGGTGGGTTCAAAATGGCGGCACCTTATTTTCTCTCCGACGCTTAAAGTCCGCCATTTTGAACCCACCCCACTCACCTCGTGCACTGATTGACCTGGATGTGAGTGGGGTGGGTTTAAAATGGCGGCTTAGGGTGTTGTGTGTGTAAAATAAGGGGCCGCCATTTTGAACCCACCCCACTCACCGGTCAGTCTATGAGTGAAGATGCGGGGTCGTGGCCAATGTGAGTGGGGTGGGTTCAAAATGGCGGCACACTATTTTCTCTCCGACCGCTGAAAGTCCGCCATTTTGAACCCACCCCACTCACCTCGTGCACTGATTGACCTGGGATGTGAGTGGGGTGGATTCAAAATGGTGGCTTAGGGTGTTGTGTGTGTAAAATAAGGGGCCGCCATTTTCAACCCACCCCACTCACCGGGGTCATGTATAAAAGCAGTCGATTTTTAGGGAAAGGGTGTATTCAATTGCACTACTTTGTGGAGCACTCTGACTTACCTGACCTGACCAGCCTGCCTGCCTGTTTCACCTCTAGTCTGCTTCACCTCTAGCCAGCCAGCCAGTCAGCCAGCCAGTCATCCAGTCAGCTTGCCTGTTTTGTATGAGCTGTGAACCTTTTACTTTTTTCACTTTTACCGGTGCCCATTCACCATACTTTTACACCGTAGCAGTTGCTCATCAGCCTGAGCCTATAGTCATGGAGTCAGCCCAGCTAGTTACGCTTCGAAACAACCGTGTTCGCCTCATTGATGAAATAGAACGTGTGGGTGAACTATGTGATTTCCTTATGCAGGAACACATACTCATGAAAGAGCATGTCGACGATATCATGGCCGAGAAAACTTTTTCAGGACAAAACAAAGCTCTCATCGACTTTCTACTGCTCCATGGCTCCTATGCATGTCTACTCTTGGTGGAGGGGCTGAAGATCACGGGAAATGAAGAACTAGCAGATCTATTGCAAGCCGACGACGACGTTCTACCAGATGAGGATATGTTAGTGGTGGACGAACAGCGTACAGCTAGCAAACGTACTAGCCCAGAGAGTACTACACCTGCTAAACGGGCTGGACGTCCCAAACGCCCCCGTCTAACACCGTTAGTAATACCTGACCAGTCAGTAGTACCCCAGCAAGTGCCTGTGAAACAAGAACTTCCTCTGTCTGTCCAGGAGATCAACAATCTGATCGACGCGGCTCACCAGGCAGCTCACAAGGACATTTGGGAGCTCACACCGTATTTAACGGTCAGTGTCAAAGACGAAGAAGTGCATTTTAATGCAGCGGGCTTTCACGACAGACCTGGTAAGCATATTGCCATGAACTTGGACACCTGGCAAAAACTGGAGACCCTTGATTACGCCATCGATGCGGTTATTCGTGACCAGGGGAATGACGAAGCGAAATTCCCTGTGGGTGACGACATCTATGTGAGCTGTGCTTATTTCAATGACCAGCTCCTGGTGCATATTCGAAAATGGCGAAAAAGGTTAGATACACAAGAGCTGGTGGCTTGTCCTCAAGGGGTGACATTGAAATTAACGGCGTGGCGGGAGTTGCAGCGTCTAGCCAGTACAATTCGTCAAACTCTGACCTACCAGGTGTCGCACTATATATATGAGAAGTACATCGAGACAGTCCTGTAGCTCATCAGACCTCACATGAACACTCTGGTAGCCTCATACGCCACCCTCACTGAAGCACTACAGGCTGTGACCGAGGCGCAAATTGCCACGGCAGTGGTAGCGGCTTGTCCTTCCAAAATCCCACGTGAAGAGATTGTCACGTACATCTATGTGCACCAAGGACGGAAAGATGATGATGAATTCAAACAAGTCTTGTTGACGAACTATTGAGGAGAACAAGGAAAAACATTGACCCTACACATTTATTGATCTGGAGAGCATATAAATTGTATTTAAAATTTCAGAGTTTTTTTCACTGTTAATTGTATTAAAAAATTTCAATACTCAGATATAATTGTATTAAATTCAATTGTGAATACGTTCATTGTGTGTTAATAAAAATATAGTAGAAAAATTAAAAAAATGCTTTGTGTTCATTCTTTTTTTACCTTTTTAATAGTGAAATAGCTCCAAAACGTCTATTTTCATTCTTGCGCATGCGCAGAATGCTGATAGTTCAACCCACACCAGTGCATCAGATGCCCCTTCATCTCACCTTCAATTTGATACCTCACTCGACTCCATTGGACCACTAGGGGCTTCCCTAACGCCAAAAAGGTTATTTTGAAGATAAATATCAAAATCGGGTGTATGAAGATTTTTTTATTTTGGAGGTAGTGGGTCGAGTGCGGTATCTAATTGAAGCTGACGTGAAATGCTTCACAATGATACTTCACTCGACCCGATTGTACCATTAGGGGCTTCCCTAACCTCAAAAAGGTTATTTTCAAGATAAATATGAAAATCGGGTGTATGAAAATTTTTTTATTTTGGAGGTAGTGGGTCGAGTGAGGTATCTAATTGAAGCTGACGTCAAATGCTTCACAATGATACTTCACTCGACCCGATTGGACCATTAGGGGCGCCTCTAACCTCAAAAAAGATTATTTTGAAGATAAATATCAAAATCTGGTGTATGAAGATTTTTTTATTTTGGAGGTAGTGGGTCGAGTGAGGTATCTAATTGAAGCTGACGTGAAATGCTTCACAATGATACCTCACTCGACCCGATTGGACCATTAGGGGCGCCTCTAACTCCAAAAAGGTTATTTTTAACATTAAAGATTAACATCACAAAACATCAAAACATCAAAATAGAGTTTTTGAGGTTAGGGCAGCCCCTAGTGGTCCAATCGGGTCGAGTGAGGTATCATTGTGAAGCATTTCACGTCAGCTTCCATTAGATACCTCACTCGACCCACTACCTCCAAAATAAAAAAATCTTCATACAACAGATTTTGATATTTATCTTCAAAATAATCTTTTTTGAGGTTAGAGGCGCCCCTAATGGTCCAATCGGGTCGAGTGAGGTATCATTGTGAAGCATTTCACGTCAGCTTCAATATGATACCTCACTCGACCCTCTACCTCAAAAATAAAAAAATCTTCATACAACAGATGTTGATATTTATCTTCAAAATAATCTTTTTTGAGGTTAGAGGCGCCCCTAATGGTCCAATCGGGTCGAGTGAGGTATCATTGTGAAGCATTTCACGTCAGCTTCCATTAGATACCTCACTCGACCCACTACCTCTAAAATAAAAAAATCTTCATTCACCGGATGTTGATATTTATCTTCAAAATAATCTTTTTTGACGTTAGAGGCGTCCCTAATGGTCCAATCGGGTCGAGTGAGGTATCATTGTGAAGCATTTCACGTCAGCTTCAATATGATACCTCACTCGACCCTCTACCTCAAAAAAAAATGTTTGTTGACCTGACGTATGAAGATTTTTGTTTTGAAAAAAAAAATTTTGGAAAAAATTTTTTTTGGGGGAAAAAGGATGATGGACATCTGGTGTTAGTTGGGTGTGCTTAGGAAAGAAGTTTTCTCTTCCGGAAAGATGGGTTGGCCCTCAAAAGGGCCGTTGATAGTGTGATACGACACACTCAGGCGCGGTATATTCGCTTCACGCCTCCTACATGTTTTCTGCATATCGGGCATTTTATTTTCAAATGGGACTCTCCGGCATCAATGCAGCGACACATCGCACCTTGACACGTCAGGGTTACCCAGCAATCCTTACATAGGCAAAGATGTCCACAGGGTAACACGGCGTACCAACTTTCCTCCTCCGTACAGATACTGCATCGTGTTTTTTTCTCTTCGACACGGCGTTCTTTCTTGAGTATGGTAATTTGCGCCTCCATTCCATTCAAGGTCGTCTCCATCCCATCCAGCCCTCTCTGCATGACCATAATCTGTTCATTGAGTTGGATTATCTCGACTTGGTGGCGACAGGTTTGTGGTGTTTCTGCCGCTGAAATTGTGGGAGTTTCGGCAATGGTAGGAAGTCCGACTGTATGGTCTTCAGTCCTTATACTTTCAGTGTATACAGGCGGTGTCATCGTGGTTGTTATTGGAGGTCTATTAGTACTTAGCCAGGGTAGCTCGTCTTGTTCTCCACTCTCCGTCACATCACTGTCGTTTTCTTCCATTCTGTGTATGTCTTGGTCCTGTTGTTCACTCACCAAAATATTCAATTACTCCAATGCTGTCAAGGAGTTTGACTGGAACTTGTACACGTCAGGAGGCTATAGTTGTGATTGTGAATTGTCGAACTTTATCTATACACCATGCAAACATATTGTGACTGGTGACCTTGATGTGGTGAGTGATAAGGATCTGAAATTACTCCTGATGAAAGGACCTAAATATAGAGAGCCAAGAAGAATAAATCTGAAGGCGGACCAGAAGATAGTCCTGACTGCATTAGAACAGTACGTTATTGATTGGTCTAAGCGAGAAAAAGTTGAACCTACAGTACTCGCTGAATGGCTGGACCTCACCAAGAGCAAGGTCGTTGAAACAATCCGCCATATTGACAGAAGCACTCTTCCCCAAGCAAAACAAGTACTGAGAAACCTCAATTCGCAAGAAGTTCTAGCAAATCTCCAGAGTAAATTCGTCATAGTCCCAGCAGACAAAGCTCCGAATAATATAATATTCATATGTAAATATTACTATTACCAGGTGCTGGTTAAAGAATTGAGTGTAGACATATCTTCATCAAATACGTCTACTTACTCCCAAACTGCATTTACTCTGGAAGATTTATTTAACAATCACAAAAAGTTTCTCAGGGAAAGAGGTATTTGTCTTCCAACCAATCATAACGACATACCAAAAATATACTGGACTCCCAAAATGCATAAATCACCATACAAAGCTAGATTCATAGCTGGTTCTAGAAGCTGCACCACCAAGCTTCTTTCAACCCTATTGACGAGGGCCCTTCAGGAGGTAAAAGCATTTTGGGAAAGGTATTGTGCCACTATTTTCAAGAACTCGGGCGTTGAATGTATGTGGATATTGAAAAACTCAAAATGTCTTACGGAAGAACTTGATGCTAAAGGTCACATACCGTACAGACATGTATCCACATGGGATTTCTCGACTCTCTATACTACAATCCCTCATCAGGACCTTATTGACCGTATAAGTTCATTAATAGTATCTGTGTTCAAGAAAACTGATCGTAGATATATTAATGTCGGAAGCCATAAAGCATTCTTTAGCTCGACTACATACAAGAGATATCATTCATGGGATGTTTCTTTGTTTATAGAGTTGCTTGAATTTCTCATTAAAAATATCTATGTGAAATTTGGCAACACAATATATCAGCAGCATATAGGTATTCCAATGGGTACTAATTGTGCACCCCTGTTGGCTGACCTGTATCTGTTCTCTTATGAATATGACTATATGCTGGCGCTTTCAAAAACCGATCCACTCAAAGCCCGTTCCTTCTCATTCACCAAACGCTATATAGACGATCTTCTCGCTGTGGATAATCGCTATATAAATGACGCAGTGAAGGATATATATCCACCTTCACTGGATTTGAAGGGAACTACAGATAGCCCTACAGGCACATCATATTTAGATCTATATCTCTATAAAATGAAGCGGGCATTCTCTCTCGTCGACTTTATGACAAAAGAGATGATTACAATTTCGACATCGTAAACTATCCCTTTCTGGACAGTAATATTCCAGTGGGACCTGCATATGGCGTATACATATCTCGCTTAGTAGCATTTGCTAGATCCTGTGTTAAATGTGACGATTTTAATCAACGTCACAAAACATTGTTGCAGAAACTTATAAAACAGGGCTATTCCACCAAGCGCCTCCACTCAAAGCTTCTCAAATTTGGCGATACATATCGCATGCTGATAGCAAAATACGAACGTAGCGTGCAAGATCTATGGCGCTACGTTTCGTAACTTGTGTCTAATTCGCTTAACCCGGGGCTAGGGGCCGTATGAACCCATGTACTTCAAGATCCTCATGGTACTCATATGAACAGTCACAATCAAAGCGTGACTGAGATACATCATTCTTTAGATGACGGCTTCACAACGAATATTATGGATTAAGAATACTGATCAGCGATACGGATTTGATATTTTTGGAACATCATGATGTCTTGCCGCATCATTGAAAACTGTTGACCGCTTCTCTCTTGCAGGAAACAAGCCTATGTTTATGTATACTTTTGTCTTTTTGAATTTGGTGCTAATACTGTTATATGGAAATGGAATAGGTCTTTGGATTATGGACGCGGATATTCTCTAATGGACGACGGCTGGATTATGAATGACGGACTAGACGCTTGTAATTCGTATCCGGCTACTCTCTTCTGTTCTCACATCTTCCCGCAATTGTTGTGCCAGTTCTTCGGTACTGTTGATTAACGTGGCTTCGTCTTCAAGCACTCGTTGAAAACTGGAGATGATCGTCAATCCCCCTCCATCTTCTTCTTCATGGGCAACGATTTCTCTGTGTTCTTCTGTATTAGCAATTCTCGGATCTCGAGTCGGATGATGTGTAAACAGAGCACGGCGTCTTCGAAAACTCATGATGGTGTATTGGTGAATACATATCAAAATTATACGCTATTTATAGTCTAGTGGGGAGGTGAGTACAAAATGGTCGTCATCCACAGGCCGCCATTTTTAACCCACCCCACTCACCGGCGTCAATGAGTGCAAGATATAGGCTGACCCACTGTATAGTGATTGGGAGTACAAAATGACGGCCAATCCATAGACCGCCATTTTGAACCCACCCCACTCACCGGTGTCAGTCAGTGCAAGAATCCCACTGTGCTGTGTACCCCTTGTCCCAAGCATTAAAATTTCTTATTATTTTTTCGATAAAACCCGTCACAATTTTCATGGAACTATTAGACGACTGTCACCCAGAGTCTATACACGTTTTTTTAGTCAGGAAAATTAATTTATTTCCAATATATCTGGTGTTTCAGACTCCCGTACACGATTTTTATGGGTTTAAAATCAATAAAAATTAATAAAATAGCGGTAGTGTGTAGCGTTAGACGGTTAAAATTTTAAAATACAATACATTGAATTGCCTGAGTGCAACTTGCAATAAAAATATAGGTGCGTTGACAGTTATTGAAAAATGACAGTCGTTTTTAAAATGGGGAAGAAACACAAATATTGGCAGTGTCGTAAAAATATATCACACAGCTAGAGTGTTCTCGCTGACGTCCGCGTGTTACACTATAAATAGCGCTGTATTTTTTTTTAATTATTCACCAGTACCCAGTCATGCAGTCACTACCACTGACTGAAATCAAGGATATTGACGACTTCATCACCCATGATGAAAATCAACTCTACGGGACTATGATAAGTTTGGAAGATCATGACCAACCCTGGATAACTGATATCATGGCAGAATTATTTCCTCCTTCACCTGGGAACCAGCCTGCTTCAACTTCAACCATACCGGATGTTTTTCCAGCCGTCCACCCCTGTTTTGACAAGATACACGCCGAGTTAGAAAAGATGTTGAAATCACCTCCAGCTCAAGACGAACCGGTACAAGAGAGACCCGCCGAAACAGAGGGAAGCACCCAGGCTACAGAAGAAGAAAGACCCGATACCAAGGCAACAGAGAACAGAGGAGAACATTTCACCCAGAAGAAGAAGAATAAGAGGGTACAGAAAAAAAGAAAAGATGTCCGGCTACGCAAGAGGCAAGACAGAACTGATACAAGGGGCAAGAGAGAGAGGACAACCCCCTCCAAAAAAATGGACGATGAGGTGTATTATGTTTGGGCGATCTCCACTTCAACATTGGGCTGTAACACAGAACGACAAAGCCAATTATATCTACCCTGTGTAGAATGTTCGAACCAATTTGCCCGGTTTGCCATAGCCCCTTGTGGTCATGGAGCATTGTGTCAAGTCTGCATCCATCGTCGGGCCCAAATACCTACCTGTGCAGAAGCCAATCATCCCCAACCGTGTCAACTATTACCTCTTACCTGTACCGTATGCGCTGAGAGAAGACACCGACTACAGATGCCCTCAACGATGTAATTTATTACATAGCAAAAAAAAAGAAAAAAGAAAAAAAAATGTCCTTTTCAGGACAAATATCTTTTCCGAAAGAGAACTGCTAAATGACGCACAAAATTAAACACGAAATCCCCACACCTTATAACCCCTGTGTTCATTCAAAATAAAATCCCCGTTATTCATTCGGGCTATTTTATCAAAAATAAATTACCCATTATTCGGGGTTATGTCCCCGGTTGAAAAAAAACAAAACAGTCCGTTATCGCGCAGACTGAGTATTAATTAATGGGGCAAAAAGAAAAAAAATCCTGTGTTTGATAGGTGACAGAGATCGGTCCTGACAAGAACCATTTTTCATATAGGCCAGGGATTGTTTTTTGATTTGCTAAAAAAAGGAGTAATGTAGGACATTCTGTGCGTTAAATTCATGTGCTAGTTAGAAGTTTCCTCCCTCGGAAGGAATGGTTTGTCCTTAAAAGGACAGTTTATTATTTTTTTTCCCAGTTTTTATTCTGGGGAGAGTAGCTTACATCTCAGTTGTACGGTGGCACTCAGTTGTACGGTGGCTCACGTGATGGTTGACGGTAAAGTACCGGTAGGGGCTGATCCCTTCCTCCTCATTAATGTCCGCATCAAGGGGGGACCCATCCACAAATCGGGCTGCCGAAACCGTAGGGGGAGGCTGTTCATACACAATCACGGGTCTGTCATCATCATCATCGGAGTCCAGGCAGCAAGGGAGGTCCTCTAGTGGGAAGGGGGGTGGTGGAATTTCCTCCTCCTCTGCTTCCTGCCGGGACGCTGTACTTGTCGGTGGTGTTCTGGTGGGTGAAGACAGCACTTCCTCACATCTTAAAAGGTTGAAGACATGTTCGGGCACTGCTGTTGCTGGGCCAGGAGGACTGGGATGCATCTCATTCATCAGTTCATAGAGTTGATCGAACCAGTCCTCCTGGCTGATGGTAGAATGTGCGGCAACCAACAGTGCCCTCACATTATTCGATGTCGTGTTCCCTCCTTCTTCTTCATTGAGTAAGGTCGCCCTCCATCCGCTAAACTCATCTCTCCAAAATCGTCTTATGTATTGGCGCATGACTCGCTCTTTTCTTTGACTTAATCGGTTTGTACTACTCATCTTGGCTGTTGTTTTTCCTCTCTTTTGGTGACTCTGAAAAATTTTATGGTAAACGTATTGCAGAGGGGCCACTATATATAAACAATACGCGGACGTCAGCGAAACCATGTAGCCAGCGGAGAGATTCTGGGAACCCATTGAAAATTCGGTGTGTTTCCTTCTCAATTATAAATGCCTGTTATTTTTACAATACAGCTCACCGCTCGTAGAATTTTTAGTTCCAATTCATCTCACATAAATCAAGGACTCGTATTAAAAATTTCAGCCGTCTACCCTTTGACTACGTCCTGATTTTTAATTTTTTAAAAACCGTGTTTCCGAACCGAGTTTCCGAACCGTAATCTTGGAATACGAAAATACAGAAAACCCGCTTCATTAAAAATAAATGAATGTTCTGGATTAAAAATAGAGCAAGTCTATCACTTAGCAATCGATACGCATGCCCTGAAAATTCCAGCTCGTTTCGATCATGAAAACTGTAGCAAATCAAGAAAACAGTGCCTTCATTTACGGGAAGAACGCACATTTCTACGCAGTTGGCGGGTCAAATTTCGCGCCGACGGAGTTGCGGCAGAGACAACGGAGTTGCGGCCCTTTGGTTATAAGTCGAAAAGTGCATTTTACCAATTTATGCTGTTTGATAATTTATTAAATGTGTTTGTCGTATGAATACCATTGTTTTATTAAGGTAACATTATGAAAAGGATGTGGGCTACCTATTTCAGTCATTGATTCCGTGAATTAACGGTGCCTTAAATTTATAAGCTGTGTCATGCGTACTAGGGGTACACACTTTATCATTTAAAAAAACCCTTCACGTACGTAGAGCCTGTATTACCTATATACTATGGCTTGGCAAGCATCGGGTTTCACTCTCTCACAGCCCTATGGTTGTTCAGGTAATTATTAAGACTTGAAATTCTAGTCCAGCAATGCACTAATTTTATTTTTTATCCTCGTATGAGTCCAGACTATTAATTTAGCCACTCGGGGAGCGTCTAAAAAAATAATGGCAGTGTTAAATTAATTTTCCCAGGGTATTTTTTTTTATTTTAACCATGAAAAATTAGCCAGAATCGATCTATATAAATTTTTGTCGGGCTAGTATTTTTGTCATTCTTCATGATGGCATCGCCGGGCAAAGAGCTCGCGTTCTTTCAAGTGACGTCGAAAGTAATTCTTATCGTGTACGAGCATGAATTGCGCCTTATCGAGGAACATCCGATCGAAGTGAAATTAACTTTAAGCCTGGCCGGGTGGACGCTATTGACACGTGTGTTACAAAGCCAAGAACCCGAAGTCGATTTTTTGCCTGTCGGCGACGATGTGTACCTGCGGCGGAGTAGAGAGAATTCATTTTTTCCCCGGTTAGAACAGTGTGGCGGTAACGGTATTGTGCTTTGGCCAGCATTATGGGCGGCACTGAAATCTATCATTACCGAAGTTGACGACGTACTCTACCCGGAAACCCATTCCATCATCACCCGTACCCTCACCTCGGGTTGTACCATAATAATATACCCTGATCGCATCGATCTCATTGATGATGATTCGCGCTGCTGGTGCGTACAAGAACCCGCGCGTATTACATTATCGCTCGAAGGCTGGACTACCTTAAAACGTGTATTATTCTGTGATTTGGATGGAGATAGTATTTACCTGGATCACGATGTATACATTTTTCGCGGCCCTTATTTTGCCCGATTGATCTCTCTCAAGCGAGGCGGATTTACGCTAGATCCCGACCTGTGGACGGCTTTGCAAAAAATAGTTCCCGTGGTCGATAAAGTATTCTCTGCACACGACCCGCCTCTCACAGAATAGAGCCTATAAATACCAGGGAAAGAGACAGAGTGTGTATCAGTTGGACATTGAGAGCAAGCATGTCGCTACCACTACGTGCCATTTTGCCTCTTACACCGAGTGTACGGTTATACGTTTATGCAGATAAAGTCAAACTGGCGAAAGACGCTCTAGCTATTTATTGGACGCCCGCTGAAATGCTATGGAATCCGGTCACACTACAGCGTGATGGGTGGAATAAATTTAAACGCGTGTTGAGCGGAGAATTGAATGGAGAGCTCGTTCACCTGGATAATGCCATGTACGTGTATACCCTACCACCCCTGTGCATACGTGTGGGCCGGTACAAAGATACGCGCAGTATCAGCCTAACTTCCTCTGTGTGGGACGCCTTGAAGAAAATAATGCCTATTGTCGACCAGTTATTATCACCGGACGATCGATCCCCTGAACAATTAGCGTGGGTTCGTGCTATAGAAGACGCGTTCGCTGAACCGCATGAAAGACTACATGAGGCAGAATTTTCTTTCTGTAAACCAGCTACTACAGCCGGGAAAAAAAGGCCTATATGTAAAGAATGCACAGCGGCTAGAGGGTCAGTATCACCCCGGGAAGAGATCGACACGGACGGGAGCGAACGAAGGGAAAGTCCGTGATGCGGCGGCGGTCGGGAAAAAAGGAGACGTCTATTAACAAAGTATTAACTGATTTGTATTATAATCCGACGAGTGCAGCTGCCTATAGTGGTGTGGGGGCATTGACTCGAGCGGCCCAAGGCATTAGTCGAACTGAAGTTCGAGACTGGTTAAAAACTCAGGATACGTATAGTTTGCATCGAGCTGCCCGACGTCATTTTCGTCGTAACCGTGTCATCGTGGGAGGGATAGACGCGCAATGGCAAGCGGATTTAGTGGACATGAGTCGATTTGCACCTCAGAATGATGGACACCGGTACATATTGACCTGTATCGATATTCTATCCAAATATGCCTGGGTCCTACCCGTGCGTACCAAAACAGGAGAGAATCTCATAGCCGCGTTTCAGCAGATTTTCAAGACGGGGCGCAAACCTCTTTATTTACAAACAGATGAAGGCACAGAATTTCTCAACCGACCCTTTCAAGCCTTTCTTAAGAAAAAGAAGGTATTTTTTTTTCACACGTACAATGAGACGAAAGCATAGGTAGTGGAACGCTTTAATCGCACCTTCAAAGGACGCATGTACAAATATTTTACGGCTCAAAACACACGACGCTACCTGGATGTACTTCCTCAACTAGTCCAAGGCTACAACCGGGCCTATCATCGCAGTATTCAGCGAGCGCCCCGTACTGTGACAGAAGGCAACGAACATCAAGTACGTGCTACGCTGTACTCCTCCAGTCCACCCTTGACGGCACCCCGTTACAAACGGGGAGATGTAGTGCGGATCAGTAAAGTGAAAGGACAATTTGAGAAAGGATATTTACCGAACTGGAGTGACGAACACTTTGCCATCGTGCGCCATAAACCTCGACAACCCCACGTCTATCAACTGGAAGATCTACAAGGAGAGAGACTGCAAGGCACGTTTTACGAGGCAGAATTACAACCCATAGTGAAAACACCGAAAGACTATTACACGGTGGAAAAGATTTTTAAAACGGAACGTCGACGTGGGATTCCCTATCATTTCGTCAAATGGCAAGGCTGGCCTCGTTCGTTTAATTCCTGGGTATCCGGCCGTGACATGAAACGTCTATAAATTCTAACGCCTATCACCCCCCGCCTTCAGTATAGGATTTGTACCATGGAGAGTACACGTCTACCCTTACTGTTAAGAACTCGAAAAGCACAAGTCGGTACTGTGTTGTGTCTAGTCGTGGTTCTGGGTACGTTATTTACCGGTGTGTTCTACGATTTATCGTACGTGATATCCTGTTTCAACAACCTGCGTTCTACATCACCCAACACCACCCCACTGCCTACACCAGCCCAGACGTCAAGGGTCCGTCACGTCTCCACGCAGACACCTACCCCATCGTCTACTCCAGCCATCACGTTACCCCGCTACATCCAGCCCACGACCACAACGAACCGTACTACGACTACAACTCATCCTCCATCATCATCATCCCTGAGAAGCGAGCCTTCCACTCTACCCTCTAGTACTACGACACCGCTCAACAGTTTTGAAGTGGATGCCCGTGCATCACCCCGTTTACCCCGACAACGGTATCCCTTCGAGTACTATCCCCTGCGCCGGCCCCGACCACTGACTTCTAAACGTCAAATCACCCCCTAAAGAAAATGGACCCACGATGGCAGCATCCATTCACGTGCCTCATCGCTGGACCGACCGGGTCGGGAAAATCACACTTTGTTCAACGTCTCATCCAACACGGGTCAGCCCTGATTTCACCGCCTCTAGCGCGTATCCTGTGGTGTTATGGCGCTTGGCAGCCCGCGTACGAGGCACTGGCCCGTGTCCCAGGACTCACCTTAGTGGAATTACAAGCGTCTAGTCCGTCATTCATAACCCAGCCGTCGTCCATTAGAGAATATCCGCGTCCATAATCCAAAGACCTATTCCATTTCCATATAACAGTATTAGCACCAAATTCAAAGACAAAAGTATACATAAACATAGGCTTGTTTCCTGCAAGAGAGAAGCGGTCAACAGTTTTCAATGATGCCGGCAAGACATCATGATGTTCCAAAATATCAAATCCGTATCGCTGATCAGTATTCGTAATCCATAATATTCGTTATAGAGTCGTCATCTAAAAATGATGTACCTCAGCCACGCTTTGATTGTGACTGTTCATATGAGTACCATGAGGATCTTGAAGTACATGGGCTCATACGGCCCCTAGCCCCGGGTTAAGCGGAATTAGACACATGTTACGAAACGTAGCGCCATAGATCTTGCACGCTTACCGCCTGAGGAACTACCCCCAGACACCTTGGTCGTGGTGGACGATCTCATGACGGAAACGGATAGTCGAATCATCCGGCTCTTTACCAAAGGCAGCCATCATCGTCGGTTGAGCATTATTTACATCGTACAGAATCTCTTCAGTAAAAACAAAGAACACCGGAACATTAGTTTGAATGCTCAGTATGTGGTGTTATTCAAAAACCCCAGAGACGCGTCACAAATTACCCACCTGGCTCAACAAATGTACCCTAAAAACACGGCCTTTGTACTGGATTATGAATGACGGACTAGACGCTTGTAATTTTAACCTGTGTATGCCTGGATTCTGCTGGTGGACAAGTTGTCCCCGAGGCCGGGCCCCTGCACACCCAACAAACATAATGAGCACAACTAAAAGAAAAATATGAAGACAGACCCGAGGAACCTTAGTGCAGGTTTCTCGGCCGAGTCTCTAATAGTTCGAAATGCACTAAGACCTTTTTCAATCCAAATGACAGATATATTTCTGACAGCAAAGCAAGGCCACGACATCAAACCTTGCAATATTGCGATTGATGATTGTTTAGCACCGAATTCTACATGTAATAATTTCAAAATTTCTAAGTGTGGACACCGTGGATGTCTCACGTGTCCACTCTTTAATACTTCAGCTTCATTTAGTTCCGCGTTAACTGGTAACTCATATTCTGTTAACTCGTATGTTATGTTGATCTTAGTTGTTCTACTACAAACTGTATTTATTTAGTTTCCTGTAAGAAGTGTGGTCAACAGTATGTTGGCAAGACCACCCAAAGACTCCATCTTAGGGTGAACGGTCACAGAAAATCCGTTAGGAAAAAGCAATTGCTTATAGGTAGGCATTTTTCTGGACCCGACCATGGCTGGGATAACTTTAGTATTCAGATCATAGACGTCGTCTATCCATCTACTAAGGATTCCCCTTTTGGATTTGAGAGAAAAATCCGAGAGCGGGAATTATTCTGGATGCTAGAACTTGGGTCGGTGTTTCCGTTTGGTTTAAATGATAATGTCAGTGGGTTCGGCAATGCTACAAACCGCCGTTCAAATATATCCAACATTACCCAACTATTTAAACCCCATCAACGGAGACAACGCAGCCATGGTTGGCGAAAGTTTAATAGTTCGATGATTCACGATCATATCACTTTAAATTACTTAGTGGGTTTAACTAACGCACCCAATAGTATACATAGCTTACGTACAGTTCTGTATGCGTTACCTCTGAGAGCTTTAAATCAAATAGCCAGAGATATACAGCAATCTGCGTCTTCAGGAAATATAATACCATCAAAATCAGTAAAGTATGTCAAGATATAGCGTATTTTCGGTTGTATCGTCCAGTGAACATAATCGAAACATCTCAAGATCGGCTTTTCTTGAAACTCAACTACTTAGATAAAGGACTGGACATCATTAATTTACCTCGAATCCTGAATGATCCAGAGGTACGCAACGCTGTACCAAACTATTTCAAGTTCACAGAACCTCCTTGCATTTCATATAATATACTAAATCTATAGCCACCAAAATATTCAATTACTCCAATGCTGTCAAGGAGTTTGACTGGAACTTATACACGTCAGGAGGCTATAGTTGTGATTGTGAATTGTCGAACTTTATCTATACACCATGCAAACATATTGTGACTGGTAACCTTGATGTGGTGAGTGATAAGAATCTGAAATTACTCCTGATGAAAGGACCTAAATATAGAGAGCCAAGAAGAATAAATCTGAAGGCGGACCAGAAGATAGTCCTGACTGCATTAGAACAGTACGTTATTGATTGGTCTAAGCGAGAAAAAGTTGAACCTACAGTACTCGCTGATTGGCTGGACCTCACCAAGAGCAAGGTCGTTGAAACAATCCGCCATATTGACAGAAGTACTCTTCCCCAAGCAAAACAAGTACTGAGAAACCTCAATTCGCAAGAAGTTCTAGCAAATCTCCAGAGTAAATTCGTCATAGTCCCAGCAGACAAAGCTCCGAATAATATAATATTCATATGTAAATATTACTATTACCAGGTGCTGGTTAAAGAATTGAGTGTAGACATATCTTCATCAAATACATCTACTTACTCCCAAACTGCATTTACTCTGGAAGATTTATTTAACAATCACAAAAAGTTTCTCAGGGAAAGAGGTATTTGTCTTCCAACCAATCATAGCGACATACCAAAAATATACTGGACTCCCAAAATGCATAAATCACCATACAAAGCTAGATTCATAGCTGGTTCTAGAAGCTGCACCACCAAGCTTCTTTCAACCCTATTGACGAGGGCCCTTCAGGAGGTAAAAGCATTTTGGGAAAGGTATTGCGCCACTATTTTCAAGAACTCTGGCGTTGAATGTATGTGGATATTGAAAAACTCAAAATGTCTTACGGAAGAACTTGATGCTAAAGGTCACATACCGTACAGACATGTATCCACATGGGATTTCTCGACTCTCTATACTACAATCCCTCATCAGGACCTTATTGACCGTATAAGTTCATTAATAGTATCTGTGTTCAAGAAAACTGATCGTAGATATATTAATGTCGGAAGCCATAAAGCATTCTTTAGCTCGACTACATACAAGAGATATCATTCATGGGATGTTTCTTTGTTTATAGAGTTGCTTGAATTTCTCATTAAAAATATCTATGTGAAATTTGGCAACACAATATATCAGCAGCATATAGGTATTCCAATGGGTACTAATTGTGCACCCCTGTTGGCTGACCTGTATCTGTTCTCTTATGAATATGACTATATGCTGGCGCTTTCAAAAACCGATCCACTCAAAGCCCGTTCCTTCTCATTCACCAAACGCTATATAGACGATCTTCTCGCTGTGGATAATCGCTATATAAATGACGCAGTGAAGGATATATATCCACCTTCACTGGATTTGAAGGAAACTACAGATAGCCCTACAGGCACATCT
The DNA here is from genome assembly GCA_036873755.1 of Hanleya hanleyi. Classification (NCBI taxonomy): domain Eukaryota; kingdom Metazoa; phylum Mollusca; class Polyplacophora; order Lepidopleurida; family Hanleyidae; genus Hanleya; species Hanleya hanleyi. Next base: position 24,845 of record JAVTVY010055178.1, read on the forward strand.
TATTTAGATCTCTACCTCTATAAAAATGAAGCGGGCATTCTCTCTCGTCGACTTTATGACAAAAGAGATGATTACAATTTCGACATCGTAAACTATCCCTTTCTGGATAGTAATATTCCAGTGGGACCTGCATATGGCGTATACATATCTCGCTTAGTAGCATTTGCTAGATCCTGTGTTAAATGTGATGATTTTAATCAACGTCACAAAACATTGTTGCAGAAACTTATAAAACAGGGCTATTCCACCAAGCGCCTCCACTCAAAGTTTCTCAAATTTGGCGATACATATCGCATGCTGATAGCAAAATACGAACGTAGCGTGCAAGATCTATGGCGCTACGTTTCGTAACATGTGTCTAATTCCGCTTAACCCGGGGCTAGGGGCCGTATGAGCCCATGTACTTCAAGATCCTCATGGTACTCATATGAACAGTCACAATCAAAGCGTGGCTGAGGTACATCATTTTTAGATGACGACTCTATAACGAATATTATGGATTAAGAATACTGATCAGCGATACGGATTTGATATTTTGGAACATCATGATGTCTTGCCGGCATCATTGAAAATTGTTGACCGCTTCTCTCTTGCAGGAAACAAGCCTATGTTTATGTATACTTTTGTCTTTTGAATTTGGTGCTAATACTGTTATATGGAAATGGAATAGGTCTTTGGATTATGGACGCGGATATTCTCTAATGGACGACGGCTGGATTATGAATGACGGACTAGACGCTTGTAATTTGAAGATGCGACCCAACCTGCGCACGGCTATCTCCTCATCGACTTGAAACAAGACACGCCCCAACCCCTGCGATTGCGTACCCTGATTTTTCCCGGTGAACTACAGACGGTGTACACCCCCAAATGAGAAAAGATAAAAGAAGAAGACAACGGTCGCTAGCCTTCATTTCCTCAACATGTCTGCACGCGTACGCAAGCACGCGCCCGCTCTGCGGGTATTACGCAGCGCGCCCCCGGAAGTAGCCCGGGCCCTGGTGCGCGGCGCGGATCCCGACTTGGTCCGGTGTTTGTGTGAAGTAGCCCATAATGTGTTAAAAGGCAATGTTCCCCTCAGTCCTCTGCAGAAAGGAAAATTGCAACGGCACAAGGCGGGTCTCCGAACGTTGGTCAAGAAAACGGGCAGTGTGAAGAAAAAGAAACAGGTGTTACAGCGAGGTGGATTTCTCGGCGCACTCCTCGCGCCCTTAGCCGCTCCTGTACTGGGCCCGTTACTCGGTTCCATCTTGGGAGGACGCTAAATGGAGCATACGAAAAAAATGATGCTGGTCGAACCTCGACTGTTACAGAGTTTACAATCTCCCTATCCCGTCCCGGCCACCGTTCAACAACTCCAGTCTCTGGATGAAGAAATGAATAATATACTCCAACGTCGACTCCCCGATCACGAGAAAATTCAACTCTACCATCATACGCTGAACCAGTACCAGACGTTTATGGATCAATATAGAGGGAGGAGTACTAGTACGCCACCACCACTACCTACTACCACGCCTACCCCACCACTCCCACCCCCACCGTCATCCTCGGCCTCACCTGAACTGGAACAGGAAGTGTTGGCCAGTGTGCCTAAAGCCTTCAAGACCAAGGCGCGTTTATTGTTGGAGCGGGTGAAACAGCATGCCGATATGAGTTGGAACAATGAAGGAAAATTGCTGATTCGCAACCAAGTGGTACCGGGGTCTCATATGACCGATTTGATCAACGATATGGTGCGTTCTCGCAAACACTCTAATCCCCCGGGCTGGGAAGCCTTTGCTCAGGCGTAAAAAGACACACACATCCCTCAAGAATTGGTAGGCAATCGTGAACGCTGGAAGTGGATGCAAGCTCCCTCTCGACGTCTCCCCACTACCCGGGAACGTGAATGGCAACCGCAGACACCACCCAAAACACCCTCACGGCAAAAAATACGGCGATTTCACCCCTATGCCTCCCCTATACGGACCATACCACAACCACGACGATCACGACGCCGAGTTAAGGCGCCCAAGGCCTGGGAATCTTTATAAAAACCCGGTGCAGAAGCCAGAACCACTCAGTCGTCATCATGTTTTACCTGACGTTGCCCAGTAATAGTTCACTCGATGTGTTTCCTGACAACACCTTGACCAAGTATGTCACTCAATCACCCCAACCGTTACATTTACCCGGACGATGGGAATGTGGACTGGTGGAGATTCAATACCCTTATTCATGGTACAACGTACAAGCCGGAGAAGTATGGTACGAAGTGACCTACGAAGAAAAAATCTACAGACTGATTCTACCCCCAGGCCAATACGATACGCCGGCGAAGTTCATACAGGCTCTGAATGCCCTGATGGAGTACAAGACTCTAAAGCAGAGCGCGGCAGATATAACCAACCTGATAGCCTTGCGCTTCAAGAGAAACATAGCCTTCTATGTCAACGTACACAACGACAAGAGCTCTATCAGCCTCACCGAAAACGTGAACATAAAACTCAGTCCTACACTAACGCAAATGTTAAGGATGCCTTACAGCGTCGTCAGGGGTTCCACCATTGTCAACGGGACCCATTTGATGGATATGAAAGTAGGTATGTACGCACTGTACGTCTACTCGGATGCCGTGGACAGCCATATTGTGGGTGATATGAACACACCTCTGTTACGGGTGGTACCCATTAGCCAGACGTATGGCGAACAAGCCACCCACAGTTTCAACCCTATCATGTTCCTGCCCGTACGCCATACCGATATCGAGACGATCACGGTGGATATAAGAGATGACACGGGACGCCCGATCCCATTCGAACGAGGAAAAGTGGTGCTGACACTTGCTTTCCAACAAACCCGCTCTCCTCACTTCGTATAATATGTACGTGCCTTACCAGTGCCATACGTCCCAGCTATGCCGACTACTACAAGAAACAAACGGGAGGAGGCATGCCCATGTTTAGCGGGGCACGCATGCAACGAGGTCACGGATTGGGAAACATACTGGGCAGCATTGTGAAAACGTTTTTACCCATGGTGACACGGGGTGTGAAAGCGGTAGGAAAACAAGCGGTACGCAGTGGATTGCGCGTGGCCGGTGATGTGATGGAAGGCACAGCACCCCGACAAGCCTTCAAACGACGGGCTAAAGAAGCCGGGAGTGTGTTGATCGCCAAAGCCCTTAAAAGACAAACGCCGACACCGCGAAGAGTCAGTCGACGGCCAACACACCGACGACGCACACCCCAGAGGAGAAGGACTAAGCCCCAGAAGAAAAAGAAGAGTAGTAGGAGAGATATCTTCGCATAATGGCATTCATTCACTCCGAGTCATGTCCGTCTACCAACAGTGAATTGGATTTGTGGGCTATTCCACCCACCCAAACCAGTGTAGCCGAAGGACGTTGGGTAGAACATCGACCCCTGGCTAGCCTGACGGGAGTGGGTCCCGTAGAATTTACCATTGAAAACAAAGATACGGCCTACCTGGATTTAGCCCACACCTACTTGTACGTGAAAGCTAAACTAACGAACAAGGACGGGACGGACATAGCGGCCACTGCGAATGTAGCCCCGGTGAATCTTTGGCTGCACTCCCTGTTCCAACAGGTGGATATCAGTCTGAACGATAGACTCATCAGTACGTCCACCAATACGTATGCGTATCGAGCCTACCTGGAGACGCTGTTGTCGTACGGCAGTGATGCCAAACTATCACACTTACAAGCTGCGCTGTACTACAGGGATACACCCGGAAACCAGAACATACTACTCCCTGGCAATAATGGGTACGCCAGACGCAAAAGATTAGCAAAAGAAAGCAAGTCCATCGATATGATGGGACGACTGCACGCCGATCTGTTCCTGCAAGACCGCTACATGATGAACGGTGTATCCATCAAGATCAAGTTGATCCGTTCCTCACCTATGTTTGCCTTAATGGCCGGTGGGGAGGGGGCTATCGATTACAACATCATTGAAGATGCAGCCCTGTGTGTCCGTACGGTAGATTTGCAACAGGGGGTGTTGCTGAGTCACATGCAAGCCTTATCGAAAAAAAAAGCCCTGTATCCCATCCGACGCGTACAGACCAAGGTGTTCTCGGTGCCCGCAGGTACGATGATGGCCAACAGAGAGAATTTATTTCTAGGAGATCTGCCTAAACGTCTTACCCTGGCGTGTGTGACCAACACCACATTCAATGGAAATTGGGCTGAAAATCCGTTCAAATTTGATCATTTCAACATCAACTTTGTGGCACTGCACGTGGCCGGCCATCAAATTCCAGCCCGTCCCTTACAACCGGACTTTACTAACGGAAACTATGTGCGGACCTACCTGAACCTGTTTACAGCCACAGGACAAAACAACCAGGACGAAGGCAATACCATCAGTCGAAAAGACTTTAGCAATGGGTACACATTGTTCGCCTTTGACCTCACCCCTACCTTGGAACACGATCATCAACTGGCTTTACTGAAGAAAGGAAACCTACGGTTGGAACTGCGTTTCTCCCAAGCTCTACCCAGCACCATTAACGTGATTTGCTACGCTGAGTTTGATAACGTCATCAGCGTGGATGAGCAAAGAAACGTGCTGTGTGACTTCTCCAGCTAAACATGGATACAGAACAGCTGATGGACATACTCCAGCGAGATGCCAAGATCCCCTTTCGAGGTGTGTTTCCACGCAATGTGTTTCCCACCCACTCTATCACCCCAGCAGCCTACATCCTGAATACAGACACGAGGAATCGACCCGGTGAACATTGGATAGCTGTGTACGTGGACACCCAAGGCCAAGGCGAATACTTTGATTCCCACGGACTTGCACCCCTCCAT